>APFE030687617.1:228764-300989 GCA_000404065.3 Pinus taeda
GTGGACGTAGCCCAAATTGGGTGAACCACGTATATCTGTGTCTCTCTTGTTTTGTGTGTTTTCTGTGTTTATATTTCTACAATATTTTATGTGTTCCATTGCTCCGTAATATTTAATTTTCTAACACAAAGTACCTCAAAGGAAAGTTGTTGTGGGTTTCATAATCAGTGTTTTGCTACCAAATCCACTCCTCCATCCTGTTTCTTCCTTGTTTTCATCATGCCCTAATTTCTTACCCCCCCCTTAAGTTCATTAATTCCTTCTCATACACTCTCTTTCCCAAATTCACAAACCCTATCCCCGATTCCCTTCCACACATTTCCATATGTAAAAACCCCAAACCCCTACCCTATAGATCAAATCCCTCAAAATCCTCCTACATTTTCCTAATATCTATATTCCCTAATCCCTTACTACTTTCCCTCTTCCTAACAATCCCTTGTTTCATTTTTCCCTTTGGTGGCAGAATTCAACCACATTACAAAAAGAGCAGTCCAAGCACAGTTTTCTCACCAACATACATTTCTCCAAGACAGTTTGTATAGCAACAATCATGTCATCCGGTCATTCATCTGATTATGAAGTGGAGACTCAAAGTGACTCACCCACAGAGGGACATGCACCCCGAAGGCCTCATAGAGGTGGCAGACATGTTAGAGAAGAACCTACTACCCTTACAGAATTGCAGGCCTGCCCTCTTGCCGTCTCTTATTTCCAGTTTTAGTCATGTTATGAATTTTGTGAGAAAGTTGCTACTATTCAAATCCATCATGAGTTGGCTCGCTTATTTGTATTACATTTGCATTGTGATCGAGATACTTTGGCTGGTGTCACTTTCACACTTACACCAAATTCTATCTCATTAGCAACCGACATACCTAACATCAGAGAACCATGGAACAAGAGGCAGAAGATTGACCGGAAACATTATGAGCCATATATTAAACCCGGTTTCTTGAGGTAGATAAAGAGAGTGTTCCCTTTTCGATATCTTAAAGAGTATGCTCCATTAATGAAATTAATCATGAAGTACTTCAGTTGTGAAGGTCGCTTCTCCTGACTATATGCTTATCACATTAGGTTGCTCATGCATTTCACCCGAGTAAGGATGATGAACATTCCTTATTTCATATGCCGAAACATAGAGAGGATGACTGCCCTTGTGCATCACAAGACCCCTAAGAAGCAATTCAACAATGTTTTCCATTTTTCTCTCATCAATATTTTGGTGGTTCATCAGCTTGGATTACAGGGCATCACTTGGGATGATTTCATCTCTCATGAATTTTTCAAAGCATCATAAGGAACATCAGAGGTTGTTGGGCATGAGATTGGTGGACCTTTTCATCAGCAAGAAGGCCATGATCCATACACTGCTTCTATACCGGTCTTCATTACTTGTCAGAAGGGCATGAGGCAGTTATTTGCAGCAGCAAAGCGAGTGTTATCTCCACTTGGGGTGGAAGGGGCGTCGCTTCTGACATCAGTGCCACAGGTACAGGACAGAGGCAAGAGGCCAATGCAGGATGAGGGGCCTTCAGGTGAGTGAGAGACTGACTTCATTCTCATTCAGGATGATGTTACAGACATGGGTTCGCAAAATGCACATCTTAGAGAGATCATCTAGGAGCAGCTAAAAAAGATCACAGCCTTGTCCCTTGACTTGGAGAGGGCTAAGTGGAATATGAAATATCTGGAGCATAGGAACAAACAACTCGAAGATCAACAGACAATCATGGAGTTACAAAACATCCGCGAGAATCGCCAGGCTGACCAACGGAGGAGGATTGAGCTCACTTCATTGGAGCAAGAGATTAATGATGATCGAGAGTCTTGGATCGAGAGAATAAAAATTCACCTGGAGAGAATGATAGAAAAGGCTGACAAGGACTAGGCATTTTTGAGACACATGGTGTTCCATTACAGGGCACGCAATATGAGTTCCAAGGCTCGGATAAGGAATCTGAAGGCAAAATTGGAGAAGGCAACAAAGAAGCAAAAGAGGCAAAAGGAACTCGATTGTCTTTGGATATTGATCAAAGCCTCTTTAGCCTAGCATGAAACTTGATAGAGAAGTTCTAGCCCAAATTTCAAGGAATTTGGAGCAATTTTTGCATTTTTGAAATTTTTGCACTGAAAAATAGGTTTTGCCTCCCTATGCGCTGCGCCACGTGGCGCTCGCTTTCGCTAGAGGGCTCCAAACTTCAAACACTTTACATTTTTGGATTTGGCATAAAGAATTATGACTTCTGGTGCATGGCTAAGAAATTTGGACAAGTTTTGAGTCCCCAAGAGGTCAAAAAACACTAAAACATGACCCCATTGCTCCTATTTTGACACATAGGAAGCAGTCCTGGGATATTTGATTTTTGGAGGGGGAAATGGACACCGAATTGAACAATTCCACTTGCGATAGAAAGTAGACAGGAAGGGCTTTCCAACAAGATATCATGAGATCAATTTGGACTCTGGGAAGGGCCTCAAATTCATCTCTGAAGTGGCGTGATGCATAGAGGATTTGGCACAACGCATAGAGGATTTTTGCCCAATTTTTCACCTTCCAGCTCAGAAATTCGACCAGTGGATAATTTCTTTGTCATTTCCAACCAGCAACATATCATCCACATACAAGACCAGATAAATAACACGATCATAAATTAATTTAAAATACACATAATGATCTGCTTTGCTTCTGGTGAAGCCAAGTCCCCATATAAATGTATCAAATTTCTGATACCACATCCTTGGTGACTGTTTTAACCCATACAGAGACTTCTTTAACTTCCATACCAGTTCTTTCTTACCCTTCACCGCAAAGCCTTTAGGTTGTTTCAAGTAGATCTATTCTTCCAGATCCCCGTGAAGAAATTTTGTCTTCACATCCATGTATTCTACCTCAAAATCAAAAGCAACAACAATAGATAAAAGTAATCTAATAGAAGTTACCTTGGCAACAGGAGAAAAATATTAGCAAAATCAATTCCCGACACCTGGGAATAAACTTTTTCTACCAACCGAGATTTGTATTTCTCCACTTTTCCTTCTACATTTGTCTTCTTTTTGACACCCATTTGTTGCCAATGGGTTTCCTTCCAGCCGGCAACTCCACCAAATCCCAAGCCTCATTTTTGTGCAAAGATGCCATTTCATGAACCATGGCCTCTTTCCAGAGTTTTTCATCCTCTGAATCAACTACTTCCTTCATAGTTTTGGGATCATCATCAGTAATAGATAAAGCAAAATTTGAACAGAAATCATATGGACTATACCTTTCTGGCTGCCCTCTTTCTTGAACTGATCTTCTTACACCCGGAGTTTGTGGCTCTTCAGCTTTTGATTCCTCCTCTGCTATAGAGTCTGATTCTTCCTCCTTTAGCTCAAACTCTATCTTCTCAGGTTCCTTTGGTTGGACTTCATGTTTAATAACATCTTTTCACCTCTCTGAACACAATCTTGGGCTATACACAACCTTCCTTGTTACTGTGTTCCAAAGCTTTATACCCTTCAAACCACCCTTATACCAATAAAGATTGCACTTTTCAGATTTACTATCCAACTTGGTTTGTTTCTCCTTTGGAACATGTACATATGTATCACATCCAAATACCCTCAGATGTGAAAGAGAGGGTTTCTTACTAGTCCATACCTCTTATGGAGTCTTATCCTCTAACACTGATGAAGGTGACCTGTTGACCAGGTAACATGCAATATCCACCGCCTCTGCCCAAAATTCCTGTTCTAACTCGGCACCACTGAGCATGCTTCTTGCCCTTTCCATCAATGTCTTATTCATTCTTTCTGTAACTCCATTTTGCTGAGGTACATATGTAGTAGTCATCTGCCGTGATATACCACACTTCTTACAGAATTATTCAAATTCCTTACTGCAAAACTCTCCACCATTATCTGTCCTCAGCACTTTTATCTTCTTCTCTGTTTGGTTTTCCACCAAAGCCTTGAATTCTTTAAACCTGTCAAAGACTTCATATTTATTCTTAAGGAAATATATCCATGTATTCCTTGAGAAGTCATCTATAAATGATACACAATACAGAAACTTACCCAGAGATGGAACCTTCACAGGTCCAAACACATCATTGTGCACAAGCTCTAATATATGTTTAGCTCTCTTACTTCCAGAGGGGAAACTCACCCGATTCTGCTTCCCATATACACAATTTTCGTAGAAATCAAAATATAGATAGCTATTACTCATACCTTCTACCATACCTTTACCATGAAGTATTCGAAGGCCCTTCTCTCCATTATGTCCAAGCCTTTGATTCCACAACATGGTCCTCTCTTCAAAGATGACTATATTTTCTACTCCACTTTCAAGAACCACAGAACTATTGCACCCATCAACAATAATGCTACCGTGCATCTTGCACAGAGTTCTAGTCCGAACACCCCGCATCAATACGAGTGCTCCCCGAACCATCTTACAGGTATTGTTCTTGAACATTGTTTTTACACCTACATCATCTAGCTTGCTTACAGAAATCATATTTCTGGTCAATGCAAGAATATGCAGAACACCCAGAGGTGTTCTAATCCTTCCACCTTGAAACTTCAACTTTATTTTTCTACGACCAATGATTCTAGCCTCCCTGTCATCCCCGAAGAAGACATCACCACCATCATATTTTTCATACTCGCAGAACACTCTCTATGGGGAGTGAAGTGAAAGGATGCACCTAAGTCAATCAACCATGCCTCATGATCTACATGTGTACTTGAAGAAGCCAAGTACACATCCCCATCTTCATCTGAGGTGGAATTTGCTTCTATAGAAGGAGCATCATCAGATCCCTTTCCTTTATCAGGAAATTTAGTTTTACAGTCCCTTTTGAAGTGCCCTTCCTTTCCACATTTCCAACACACCACCTTTACAGGTTTTCCTGGAGATTTAGATCTCCCTCTAGATTTAGATCTCCCACTCGATACTTATTTTTGTTTCTATTCTGGGACCGGTCCTCATACCAACAAGGCATACCATTTGGCTCTCCATATTTTTCCATCTCATCTCCTCTGTCAGCAAGGATGAGACTATTTCATCAAAATGCAAGGTAGTTGCATTACTACCTATTGCAATAACTAGACTATCCCACGAATCTGGTAGACAACACAACAAACTGATGCACTTATCTTCATCTAAAATTTTTTAATCAACATATGCTAACTCACTTACCAAAATATTAAATTCATTCAGATGCTCTGTCACCGAGTCTCCATCTTTCATCCTTGGGTTATACAGTTTTTTCCGCAGGAACAGTTTATTCACTAGAGACTTAGATTGGTACAAAGTTCCTAACTTGTCCCACAAAGCCTTTGTCGTAGCTTCCCCTGATACATTCAACAATACTGAATCTAAGACACACAATCATATTGTGCTCTTTGACTTCTGATCCAACTTCTTCCATTCTTCATCAATCACTCCCTTTGGTTTAGTACCTGGATCTACCGTGATCCATTAATCCTTATCCACCATCAAATCCTCCATCTTGAGTTTCCACAACTCAAAACTTTGACCATTAAATTTCTCGATCTCTATCTTTCCACCACTCGCCATCTTCTTTCACCACCAGAATCGATCTCACAGATCTCCCACTGAATAGGTTCTACCACAGGCTCAAGTGAAACCCCTCAGCAACAAAGGCATCCCCTTGAAGCCAAAAACAACTCCAATACCAAATGTAGGTTTTAACCATGTACAAAAATTACCTGCATACGAATTCTAAAACACAAAAAAATAAACAATGTGAGAGCATAACGCATAAAACACATATACACAAAGATTTTCCCACTGGATCCCAAAACCGAGACAACCAGATTGATTTTTCGTTATGTTCCTTTCAATGTTACAATACATATTTATACATGCCAAAGCATCCAATACCATGGACCGAAAACCATCTCATCCAATACCATGGACCGAAAAACCATCACGTCCAAAAAAACATGTGCAAAAATCATGCACAAAATCACAGGTGGGTCTGCCCATAAAGTGGGGTCACAAGTACCCCTTAAACCCCCTGTTAACTATGTGGAAAGAATATAACACAACCCAACAAGGCTTATAATTCCATCGTGAATCTTCTCACATCCTCCCTCCAGAAAAGAAAGGGAAATACATATATTTCCTATCTAACAATCTCCTTCACAATTGAAGGGATAGACTACATATTTAGAAATCAAATCCTATCCTAATTTGAACAATTCTAACTACTTGGCTTGATCTCCACGGAGGGAGAATCACTTGCCACTTATTCTCTAATTTCTTTAGTATTTGCAACAATATAACTGCTTACATACTTTGAAATTAATAAAAATTAAATAATCAATTCTTCCTCCAAACTCTCATTAGCCACAACATGTGACCACACCATCACATTGCTAGCTAGGCCTAGATGCTCTTGCATCAATCTCATAAGCTTACCTGCCCTGGGTTGATGATTTATGTTATTTAAATTATAAGGCTATAATTTGACTCAACATTTTGGCATCATTGCCAGGGAAGTGCTAAGTGATAATACTTAAGTGTTGTTTTTTTATTACATGCATTTTTTGGAATTTTCAGGACTGGGGGAGTTGAAGTGGTAAGACGAAGGGCAAAGCCTACACACCTGAGGAGGTCAAAAATTCACCAAAGACATGTCCTGATTGTTTGGTAAGTAATTTTCTTTGAGTTTTTTTGTATAGTAGATGATAGGGTCCAACATCTACAAATTTCCTTTGTGGTGGTGTGAGTACCACTTCATTTACTAATACATTGGCAAGGAAAAAGAATTCTACAAGATATAAGGCAACAAGGGAAGAAGAGTCTGGACAAGAGGTCTATGGTCCTGAAAAGAAGCCAAAACATATTCCCACTTCTACAGTAGTTGATTCTGCTAGAAAATCTTATGTTGCTACCCACTTTGAATCTCCTCTCACAAGGAAAACACCATCTTCTCTTAGTGGTCAACCTAAAAAGGAATTCCTTGGCAATCCTATTCAAGAAGCAGAATTTCAAACCATTGATCTCACCGAATATGTAGTTTACAAGGACCCCACCTTTTTCTCCAGAATGGCTCATGAAGAGGGGACTGGTCACATAAATGGATACAATGAGAAGGAAGAAGAACTAGACACATTTGAATTCCCCGTCAAGGAGGTTGGTTGAGCTACTCAGATGAAGAATATTCCTCCCTCACCCTTGCCTAACTTTCCTGGGTTTCCTAGTGAAGATCCTAATGCCGTTTTGTTCAAGCTCGATGTGTTATGTAGAATATATGACTATTCTTCCAATGATCAGAAGCTGAAGTTGTTTTCTGCAACATTGAAGGATGCAGGACTCAGGTGGTTTATGGGGTTGGCTTCAAACTCCATTACAACCTGGGAGGAAATTAAAAAGATATTCTTAAAGAAATATCAAGATTATTGCAAGACTAGGGACCTCAGAGAATAAATTTTTGGCATGACTTAGAAGGACGAGGAGAGTCTTAAGGACTTGGTGGAGATATTTTAGAATAATCTACAGAGATCCAAAATGAATCTATTAAGCAAGGATGCTAAAAGAACAATTTTTCTCAGAGCAATCAAGCCAAAATCTTTGGACATTTTGAACTTAATGGGAGGTGTGACATATAAAAGTTGGGCTATGATGAGGTATGTGAGATATGCCGGCAATATTCAAGAGGAAATTCTAAAGTTGGAGGAGGAACAAGATATACCTCCTCCAAGCTTGTCAAGTCAGTTGTTGGAGCTAGAGTAACCAGAGCTGAAATGGGTAATCTATTTGAAAATTTGAAAATTGATATTCTTAGCACATTATCTTCTCAATTAGATGTTTTGTAGGCTAAGAAGGAATAGGAAAAATAGGAGGAACTGGAGAAATCCCTGTCCATGTTCTGTTCAAAATGTAGGAAGAAGCATGCTTTGAGGAAATGTCCTGTAGATAGTATAGAGGTATGCCAGATCTGTGAAGTGGAGAATTCCATTGATCAATGCCCTTCACCTCCTAAAATTAAAGTAGAAGATCAAGGAGCTGGCAATGCACTTTATGTAATGGCACCTCAAAGACCATGGCAACCACGTGCTACAGGTATGTCTCAGTCACATTATCAAGTTCCTTATACTCAAAATCATATGTGGAATATTCCAATGACGTGGTAGTCTTGGCCTCCACAAAAGCCTTGGTGTGGGAACTTTTCTTATCGTACCACATAGAATTTTCCTTCTCAAAACTTTTATCTATCGCATCCCACACAACAGAAAATGATTCAACCTCAACAACAACAACTTCAGTTTCCTACCTCACCAAATCAACCTCGTCCTACGCAACTTCTTGCCCAGCCAATGTCTAACCCTAATAATAAAACCATCCAATCCACTCACAACATTGGATTGGTCACTTATCCCACTTTTCCTACCTAGTGTATTGCTCCACAGTTGCTGTAGGAAATTTGTGTTCCTATGTTACAAGCATTTCCTGTGTCGCTGCAGGAAATCCAACTTAGGTCCGAAAAAGTGGTGACCCAGCCAGGAATAATTCAAAAGATTGTAGAGGAAGAAACTCTAGAAATTCTTGAAGTTGAAACCACACCTAAACTAGAAAAACAACCTACTTAAAGGCCACAAGAACCTTCCTCATCCCATACAATCCAGACTCCTTTTCAAGAGAGGTTAGAAATGAAACTAAAATAGCTTCAGTTTGATCTTATCTCTGAACTGAGAAATGTATGAAGATATCGTTGCTGCAAGAAATTAAAGATATCTTGATTTATGCCAAAATAGTAAGGTAGCTATGTACCAAGAGACCAGGAAGACAAGAGAGATAAATATCTACAATTCAAGTAGGTGGAAAGCTTTCAAGTTTAATGTCTACTAGATTTGTTACTAAAAAATATGTAGACCGTGGAATCCTGTGGTTACCACCTTTATCAATGGAAAACCTATAAAAAACACTTTAATTGATTTGGGTGCAGCCATTAATGTGATGACTATGGAGACCTTACCTAGAATACTAACCTTTGACTTATTGCCTACTCCTACCATGTTAGAGCTAGAAGACAGGTCTAAGGTAAAGCTAGAGGGGGTATTAGAAGACATTGTCATCTTATTAGATTCTTGGAATTACCCTGCAGATTTTTACATTCTTCAACCCAAAACCAACTTAGGAGGGCATCCTTTGATCTTGGGGAGACTGTGGTTGGCCACGAAAAATACTTATATAGAGTGTAGGTCCAGAAAATTGACCATTACTCATGGGGCTGAAACAAATCACATTAATTTGTATCCCCCTACTCAACCTCTCTTAAGATCAGAAAATACGCATTGGATTGAAGAAGAAGAGCTTGATTCAGAATGTACCCTACCAGTTTTGACAATCGCCCAAGCCATGATCCTTAAAGAAAATTCAGAAGAAAATTTGATAAATTGTTGTATTTATAATCCTGATTTTTGGTAGCAGGAAGAATGGAAGTCTAGTCATAATTTATATTTCATTATAATCTACAGGATTTTCATGAACATAGTACAATAACCAAAGTATGTTCAGCCTTTATTATCTGCATTTCCTGCATATTCCATGACTGAATGAGTGATTAAGGTAGTTGAAGTTTTTCCTAAAGAACCTTTGAATATTAATTATGCCTTAACTCCTGAACAAGAAAAATAGTTAATTCAAGCATCGAAACAAAATTCAGAAAAATTTGCTTGGGAATGCACAAATATGAAAGGAATTCAACCAAAAACATGCATTCATCATATTTATATAGAAGAGAAAACCAAGCTTGTGATAGATCCACAAAGGAGGATGAACCTCACTTTAAGGGAAATTGTGAAAGATGAATTGCTGAAATTGTTAAATGTAGGGTTCATCTATTCTATCTCAGATAGCCAGTGGTTATATCCGTTGGTTATTGTCCCTAAGAAAAATGGTAAATGGCGAGTGTGTGTGGATTATAGGGAACTAAATGAGGCTACCTTGAAAGATCATTTTCCTTGCCTTTTATAGACCAAGTGATCGAAACTTTAGCAAGAAAAAATAAATTTTCCTTCCTAAATGGGTTCAGCAGGTACAATCAAATTGCTATAGCTCCAGAAGACTAAGAAAAGACTACAATCGCATGTCCCTGGGGCACCTATGCGTATAGGGTAATACCATTTCGTCTATGCAATGCACCAGCCACATTCCAACAGATGGTCCTTGCTATTTTCTCTAATCCTCTGCATGATTTTGTAGAGGTTTATATGGATGACTTTGCAGTCATGGGTGATAATTTTGAAGAAGCTTTACATAATATTGAGAAAGTTTTGCAGAGATGTAGAGAAACTAATCTCTCATTAAGTAATGAAAAATGTTTTATGATTATGAATGAGGGTATTGTGTCGGGTCATCATGTTTCTACTGCAAGAATTAAAGTTGGTCCGGCAGAGATTGAAGTTATTGCAAAGCTGCCCCCACCAACCAATGAAAAGGGAGTCTAAAGTTTCCTTGGACATGCAGGCTACTACAGAAGGTTTCTTGAAAATTTTACAAAGGTAGCCTCTCCATTTTTTAAATTATTAACTAAAGAAGTTGAATTTCATTGGGATGATGAGTGTCAAGCTACATTTGATACACTCAAGGAAAAACTTTCTTAAGCACTGGCCTTGAGAAGCCCAGATTGGAAATTGCCCTTCATATTTCCATTGATGCCTCTGACTCAGCCATAGGAGTAGTATTGGGACAAAAGGATGTTCCTGTAACCCATGTTATCTATTATGTTAGTAAAAATTTAACTGTTGTAGAACTGAATTACATGGTAACTAAAAAAGAATTCCTTGATGTGATTTACGCTATTAATAAGTTTAGACATTAAATCACGGGCTATGAAGTTTTTGTACGCGCCTATTACTCTGTCATTCGATATATCATGAATAAAAAAGTCATTAATGGTAGGTTTTACATGGTAATTTGTCACTGCCTTCACTCCCAATCCATCTACTATGTCATGTGTCCAAGTCAAACATGCTCATGTTGAACAAATGCTCTCTTATACTTCCAATTGACCCACTTTTCATAAGTTATCTGCCTCATCATGACTATGGGCTTAATAGACACGCTGAAATGCGCTGCTAAACAGTTCATCCATGCTGCCAACGCGGAAGTACATCTAATTCCCACGATGGCCCGATTTCATGCTCCAGCGTGAGGGTTATTAATATCTTCAGCGATGATTTAACTAGTTGCGCTGCTCACTCGCGATGTCAGCACTGAAGTTTAGTTTTGTACTTGTGATTATCCATATTGGGAAAATTTGTTCCAATAATCAGCCTTTTGGATGACTCCAAACCTAGTTGTTCGCCTAGTTTATGTCGCCCTTTCTTCCTTGGTGTGGCAGTTCCGTCAATTGTGCTACCTTCCTTGGTGATAAGCTCTCTCTTCCACCTTTGATAGAGACTCCTTCTCCTATTTAAACACTCACTTTTGATATGATCAGCTAGTTGGTAGTTGGAAAATCCTTGGATTAAGCAGTGATGTTAGTGCTTTTGATAGATAGTTGGTGTGAGTGTGATAAGTGTGGGAGTGTTGATAGCTTGGGGAAGGTTGTGAAATGCCCTTGATTTCATGCCAAACTTATGAGTGAGAGAGAGACCTTTGTATGTTGGGAGATCCATCTTCAAAGAGTGAATGCTTGAAGAACATGCTGGCTGGATCCCTCTAAGAAGGCTTGTGACGTCAATACTTTGGTTGTAAGCTTACTATTATTTCATTATTAATGCAATCAATGATGTTTTCCTATGTCTTGTATGTAACTTAATTGATAGCTCATGACTTCTTGAATTTGTGAGTAAATAGTTCATTGTTCTTTTCCGATTACGTGCTTTGTTGTATTCCCTTTGCTTTGTTTCAAGTTGATCACTCGTTGAGGAGAAGGAAGCGAAAGCTAGAGCAGCACAACGAAACTCCATCGACCACCGATTCGAGGTAGGCCTCCATCTTTGATTTTTTAAGGAAAGCTATTATTGATCTATCCTTGTTTGTGACTAGACCCACTCTAGGGCTAGAGGGGTTGCCTCTGTCCGCAGAGGAAGCACTTTCCTGCATCACAGTAGGGCATAGACTCAATTTATATGAAAAACCCCAATCCAAGGAGGAATTTGTGGAAGAAATTGTGAAGAAAAGAGAGTTGGAGATGGTGAGAGAAGGAGTCATTCCTTCCACTATCTCTTTTTGATTTCCTGATGACACAAAAATCTCACTTTGTTCCTCCTCATGCTTGCTAAACCATGAGAGGAATGTCTATTGGGTATAGGTTTATTCCTTTTTCTATGCCCAATGGACAATTTATGGAAAAGGAACCCCCTCGAAGCCTTATTTTCCAAGTGTTTCAGAGTCTCTAAAATTGAAATCCAGTGAGCATGTTCTTCCCTAGGCTCGTTAAAATTATAGGTTAGCAGGCCCTTTAGGATCCTCTCAATAAATTTTATTCTCAGTTAATCCCAGATTGCTCGTGTTGGACTGATTTGGGATTTCTTAAGGCCCTCCTTCCAACATTCTTGGCCCATCGACATTAGTAAGTTATCTGGGTGCAAGATCAGAGCCTTATGATGTCTTGAAGCTTGTATGCCCTAATGACAGGATATCTTTTCAGCACCAATGGGGAATCACTATGGCTCCTTGACTGCTAGATCCTGCAGGGGCGTTCAACAATAGCTCATTAATTCACACCCGATAAGATGCATCAGGGTACCTTGGTCCTCGCTCTCATTAAAGATGATGGGCCTCACATTGGTTATCAACTGACCTCAATGGTTGGTAATCCAATGAGCTCATTGCACATTTGAAATCAACACCTTTATCCGTGTGTAGTCAACTGTACACATATGAGGGAAAAGTGTTTGATAGTTCGATTTCTTGTAGAAGCTCTGCAAGTCATGGTCTGATTTCCTGCAAAATTTCCACAAGTCATGGTTCGATTTCCTACAGAAGGCTCAGCAGTCATAGTTCCATTTCCTATAGAAGGCTCAATAGTCACGGTAGCATTTCCTGCAGTGACACCATGATTTTCTGAAAAACAAAAACAGTAGACAGAGAATTAACTTAAGTTAGAGTGCAGGTGCTTCTGCAATAGCTTGCTTGATATGGGCGAATGCATACTTTTCCCTCTTTCCCCAATTGTAGAATGCATCCTTATTGATCATGTCTTGCATTGGTTTAACTAGCTGCACATAATCCGAGATGAACTTCCGAAGGAATTCTATCTTTCCCAACAAGGACTGCATCATTTTCTTGTTGGTTAGGTGAGGGATCTGTGGGATAGTTCGGACTCGGTCCAGATCAACCTTGGTCCCACTCTTGGAAACAATGTGTCCAAGGAGGATCTCCTTAGACACTACAAATATGCTCTTTTTGTGATTCAAGGAAATTTCATATTTCCGGCATCACTCAAAAATTTTCTGTAGATGGCATATGTGGTCAATTATGGTAGATGGCATAATCAAGGTACACAACTACGCTCTGTTCGATGAGTCCGCGGAAGGAGATGTCCATGGTACGCTGAAAGGTTGCACCTGCATTCACAAGACTAAATGGAATTCGTCTGTATATGAACGTACCCCACTTGGTATGGAAGGTAGCTTTGAGTCTATCAGGTTTAGCTACCAAAACCTGATTATATCCTAAAACCCCATCAAGTAGAGAAAACATATGTGCACCAAATACTGTTTGCAAAATATGCTCCATAAATGACACCAAATACTGTTTACAAAATATGCTCCATAAACGACACCAACTATTTGCAAAATATGCTCCATAAACAACATGAGGCAGTTGTCTTTATCTGAGGCACGGTTCAAGTTTTGAAAATCAACACACAAGCAGATTTCCCTGAACTTATTTCATACAGGAACAAGGCTTTAACCCCAAGTAGAATGACAAACTTTGTATATGATCTATGCATCCAATAGCTTCGTGAGCTCTTTATATATGAGGGGTTCAATTGATGGATGTACTTTCCTCAGCTTCTAATGATATGGCTTGACCCCTTCTTTGATCAGAATGACCTGTTGGATTATTCACATGTCATAATTTTCATATAGTAATATGTCCACATGAATACATCCTGGTACTATTTGAACAAGTAGACAAAGGCTTGCCACTCCTGCTGCTAGCAACATGTAACGAGATTGAAGAACTTCAGACCTTGTTCTGTTCCCAAGTTAATCAGTTTGTGCATCATGATAGAGCTGTGGGTTTTGTTGTTCCCCGACACCTGAAATAATTCTTCCAAGGCATAGAGTTTTTCCAAAGATACCACCCCTTTGGGAATGAGGTGGCCTTTCTTGATATCCACCCCAGCTTGCAAAGATCACTCGTGCTCATCTTCATCTATTGCTGCATCCTTGAAGGTATCAGCGTTAGCCATGAAATGCAGTATCTATTAGTCATCATCAAATGTGTGTAAATTATTCATGTTATCTAGGATAGATGGTCTGTACAAAATTTCAACAATAAATATATCCCTAAATGGTGAAATTCTAGAAGCTGTGTTTGCCAAAGCATTGGCAATTGCATTACACATTCTTGGTACATCAATGATATTGAATACTTGGAAGTTAGAGATCAGTCATCATACCTCTTGCTGGTAACTTTTGAGATGTGGTGATAAACATTTAATGGTGTTACGTACCTATCATACCACAATTTTTTAATCACCTACCACTTTGAGTTGACCACATTGAGGCTAATCGCTTTCTGTAAGCCCAACAGGAGTGCTTCATATTCAATAATGTTATTCATGCAATCGAACTCCAAGCAGCTTGAAATAAAATGTTTCCTATTGTTTCAGTTGATCAAGACACACCTGGCTCTTAATCCATCCTATGTCTTTGATCCTTCAAAATACGTGGTCCACAACTTGTCTGTACATAGACCATTCAACATCCTCTCTCTACCGCTACTGCTATTGCTGATGCTACTACTATTACTAATACAATGCACTGTACAAGTCTCATTTCCATTAGTTGGGCAAGGAAGGAGACCCAACTACATGTTTGGTGGGGTTGAAGCTGGTTGTGTGAGATAACACCCCATCATTGTTTCCAAGAGGTAGTTTCCAAACATGAGCTCTAAGAATGCCAACAGTTCATGCTCGCCATTGATGGGAGTGAAATTCTGCCTCATGTATCTCTTGGATAACAACTATATTTGATTGTTCTTTCCCTTGTACAGAAGCCACAAGTGTGACTAGTCTGCAACGAAGTATCTGTTCAGCTTTCTAGACTAGTCTCTACTAAGTAGTAAGCCATATGCTTCTAGTATGTTGATAATAATGATGTTTATGCACTGGTGAACTTAGTCATCATGAGATAGTCTGATGATCATGTCTCGAAGTTCACCAATGGTTGGCACACATGTGCGATTGATTTGGATGATCTATGTAGATGTATTTCTCCATTGCGCATTGATCTTCTTAGCAATATAGAGTGGCATGACATTGGCTGACACACTAGAATCAACCAAATAGTTGTGAACATTAAAATTAAATATTTTAAATGATAACAAGAATGGACGAAAAATTGAGATCACTTCTTCCATCCGGAGTGTTTTTAGCACAACTGTGAGTGATCTGGGAGATGTGCTTTCTCCCTTGCTAATAGAGGTTGACCTATCTATAGATGACTACCCCATTGTGCATAGCAATATGTCCCATTGCCTTTGAGTCTTAGCCAACTCGAACAAACTGAAGTTTGTGTGAGTCTTCTTCATATCTTCTACAATATTGTAATCAAGTGCAAGTAGACTCACTAAAATGTCTGGGGTAAGACTCATGTTTGTGTTGTCGAACAGAGTGCTCTGCAGCTTACTGCTCATGGACGTACTCATGTTTGTCAATGTCTTCCTAGGCTTGCTTTATGTTTTCTACTTTTGGATGGCTCATGGATCAACCCTCTTTAGCAGTTCAATATTTTGTTTCATTTCCTCGAATGTAGGGGGAGCCCCATTACTTATGAAATTGTAGCTCTCATTCTGCTTGGGGGGTTGCATCTCGGTGCTTGTCTTCTACGCTACTTGTGCACAGTGATACATGTTAATCACTTGCCCAATTCTTGATGTCTCATCAGGTGCAGCATCTTCATCATCATTCATGTCTCTCGGCTATCCCTGCTAACTTCTCAATGTCTTTGTCATTTGGTCGCATATGAAGCTTGCAACTTTTTTCCAGTCCAAAAAAAACCCTTCTGGGTGCTTATCTTCATGAAATAAACAAAATTCATTGTTTGCCCATTCTTCGACCTAGAATAATGAGTTGGAGCTCTATGCAGTTTTACTTGAGAAGCAATTTTTACCTAATGACACGCTTCCTTGTCTTTGTTTGGGCAATCAGCTGCTTGCAGATGTGTCTGTTGTTCATTGTTTAAGCTCAGACACTTCTCTTGTCAAGTTCTAGATAACATGAGTAATGATTTCAATATCAATTTTTATTTTGTCTCTATCCTTGTTTGTTGTAACCTGGGGCTTCCTGCTCGCATCTCTGGAGTCCTTTGTTGGTTCATCATCCTTGATTACTCTGTTGTAACATATCTTGATTTAATAAGTTAGTTATTAGATATATGAATTTGGAAAATGTTAAGGTAGGATGTGGATGCAAAAGAAAAAAGATTTTTTCTAAAAATGTTAGGAAAAATAGATTATAATAGGCATCCACATCAATAGAATGTTAGGTGTTAGTTGCTTTAAACAAAGAAGGTGAAATAAAATGTTAGGCAAGCTAAAAGAAAAAGAAACTTCATTTTAGAAGTTTTTGGAATACATAATGTTGCTAGCTCAAATGCACCATCATCATGCTAATCCTATGTTGCATGTAAGGAATAATTATCAAAGGAGGTCATGTTTCCATTCTAACACTAAAAATCCCCTTCCTACATTATAATCCCCTACACATTCGTTTCCCTAATTCCCTTCTTCATTATACACTCCCCTCATAGTTTTATCCTAAGTTTTATTTCCCAATAATTTATTCTTGACACATTATGTTTCATTGCCTACATCCCTACCATATAACTTTCCTAAGTTATACTCCCAACACATTATCGTTTTACCTCATATATCCCATCATGTGAACATTGGATTAAAATTTTTAATGTGTTTATGGGCCCCAACATTAAAAGTTGACTATTGTTCTGCCCATCCCCGACCGATAAAACTAATCCAGCGCTCCTTATATGATTATGGACCCCCTCCACCATCTAACCTTTATCAGCAGGGGGGTCCAAAATAGGTTGTATTACCATACCACCCGCACGCTACATGTCACCATCGCAGGATTTCGGGCCCCCCTCCATCAAAACCGTAAACAACCTCACCCCCCTCCAAAAGTTGTTTCTCCAAAACAACTTACCATTGACCGTTGATTACTCTGCCATCCCACTACTACCATGTAACCTCTCATCAACGAATAAAATCACCTCCCTCCATATTCATGTTATTCATTTATTACAATTTCATGTTTTCATACTACAATATACATAGCTAGAATTGCTGTCAATTTTCAATCGCAGGTACTCCATTGATTCTCAAAGCTACATCGTCTATCTGAGCAGCGTCTGAATTCACAAGTACACTTCCCCTCTTCATATATTGTTCGTAAAACCTTCTTTCCATTATAAAACTCAATTCTTCTGTTATAATTTAAAATCCACTGTCAAATTTCTGTCAGTATGACTCCTAAACAGAAGAAACCACAAGAAGATGTTAACCCTCTTATTTTTCCCTCTGTTGACATTCACCATATTCATTTAGCCAATAGAGACTTATGATTCATGAAACCAATTGTGAGATTAATATTTTTGAATTATATTGTTGGCTAGAAGATAAATATGTTGACCAAACTGATGAACATCAACTATGGAAATCAAACTTCCCCTATTACATCTTTCCTCTCACCTTCAATGCTCCAGAATTTATCAGAAAATTTCAAGTTTCTTATCTCCCAGATCAGATAGCCATTGTCAAATTTCAAGGCTAAATTCTGATTAACATAACCCCTAAATCTATTGACCAGATGATGCAAGCTCCAACTGTCAAAGATACCACTCCATTTTCTCATGAAGCCTTAGTTGAATTATATCAAAAACTGGATTTTACCATGAGAGCTGAAACCATGGAGTTATTCCTTTCAAAAGATGCCCCTATTCCTAAAGACAATCTTGCCTATCCTTCATCCATGTTCCTAGAAAGAGCCACACAAATTATCACTCTGATTTCTTATTTACTTGGCTATTACTCTAATGAATGGGTCAATGATGCCATTATTGGATTCCTGTCAATATTTTCTAATGATGCCTAGCCCACCATTGTGTTTAATTTCAGTCAGTTTTTAGCAGAGTCTATCCACCAGCAATTTGTTAACTTTGATACTCAATAGGTTTTTAAATATACTTCCATTCTCATCTATATATTCATATAATTCCAAGGGGATCATCTAAATCTATCATTGTATAAGTTAGATGATAAAGGATAAGATCAGTGAGTAATATTTGGGACTACCATGGTTAGGAAAGAACAAAATGAGTATTCATTTAAACAAATCATAGACATGTGTGTTCATCCTTCCATGAGTATTTTGAGTGGTAGTACTGAGAGCAGAATAAGTGAAGAAATTCAAAAAAAAATCAGCTTACACAACAGGCACAAACTGGAGATTGGTATCTCTATGAGAACTACACCGAGATTAGAGTTTTTGGTTGTGAACTACCACCTTCAAGCTGCCTAAATACCTCCCAGTGAGGATTTTTACACTTGAATATATCAAACAAATGATAAACATGGACCAAATTCACTTTCTATCTGCCAAAAAGAAATCACAATTCAAAATAAAGACTTGGGTTTGTCAATTTATTTGTAATAGCAGGGCAGCAAGAGAAGAGGCAAAGAAGATATTGAAAACCATGAATTTTGATTTGAGTTTTACTTGGTATTATCACCCTTTAGGAATCATTCCTAAGTTAAGGGTGGACACAAAATCTACACCTTACTTTCATACATCAAGGCCAGGGATTGAACAATACAGAAAAAAAAAAAAAATAAATAAATAAATTAAAAAAAAAAAAAAAAAAAAAAAAAAAAAAAAAAAAAAAAAAAAAAATAAATAAATAAAATAAATAATTAATATATAATATAAAAAAAAAAAAATAAAATAAATAATAAATAAATAAATAAAATAAATAATAAATAAATAAATAAAATAAATAAATAATAAAATAAAATAAAATAAATAAAAATAAATAAAAAATAAAATAAAATAAAAAATATTGGCTACCAAATACTCTACAGGAATCAGAGGACAACGAGTCTCTCTTTTCAGTGAATACACCTTTCCTACAAGAAGAAAGACAAGAAAGAGAAATAGAGAAGAAGTGTCTCCCTTGGAAACTGACATTATCAACTCCGATTTCAATATTATATATAGAAAAAAGGCAGAGCTTAGTTCAACGCTGAACTTCAACAAAGATTCACAATAGCAGTAGCCTAACATTTCAAAGGAAATTCCTACAACTGTATTAGGAGAAGAGAAATCAACAGATCCTCCTGATTCTTCAGCACCTTCCCAAATTCAGTAGCAGTAGATCATACAGAAATAATCACCTTCATCAAGTGAGCCTGAGAAAAGCACAATGGACATCTACAAAGAAATCAAGTTAAAGAATGAAGCTTTAAAAATAAATGTCTATAATCAATTTTGGAAACAAACATCTAGCACACTGAGCAGATTGTTAACTGCCTTTGATTCATAGAAAGGAAGAATGCACATGAAATTTCTCCAAGCTCAAGTACCTCAGCCC
The DNA here is from genome assembly GCA_000404065.3 of Pinus taeda. NCBI lineage: Eukaryota > Viridiplantae > Streptophyta > Pinopsida > Pinales > Pinaceae > Pinus > Pinus taeda. Next base: position 248,580 of record APFE030687617.1, read on the forward strand.
AAAGGAGAGGCAAATTACAAGAAAGCCACTCTTGAGTTTTATATTAAGGATGTACATTTAATTGATCAAATGGAAATTCACAAACAGTCAAGAGAGATGATATTTTCCTCTGTTACTAATAATGCCATGACATTGTCTAGATTACAAGCTACATTTGCAACCATTTCATCACAGCTTGACATGGAAAGGGTTTCTTCTCATGCCAAAGAATCTAGGATTAAAACACTAGAAGACCTGGTAATCAGATTGGGTTATGACTCTGCAAATATTAAAGCTACAAAGGAATTAATCAAAAATAAGAATGAACATATTGTTGCATTAAAGAAGCAACACAAACTCCCAACAGTTGAAGATCCTTTGCATAAGGAAATAAGTGAGATAGAGAACCAAAAAGTAGATATGATGAAGATCATTATTGAACAAAATTCATAGATAAAGCAGATCGAAGTTCAAATAGAAAGACTCATTGAAGAAGCCAAGAAATCAGTTTTTCCTCTACAAGCATTTCCAATCACTAATATTCCTTCAGCTAAACTTACCACAAGCACTCAAGGAGATGTTATCGAACTGGCCCAAGCAGTTCAGAAGATGTCACTTCAATATGAAGAAATCAAAAAGTTGGAGAAAAAGGTAAAGAAACTGGAAGACATTAAAAGTAGGTCTAACACCAATCATTCAATAGAAATCAAGAGAGCCCAAACTCAGATAGATAACCTGAAGAAGCCAGCAAATGAAAATGTCATTGGTACTCCCCTTTCTCAGGTTAAAGAAATCATTTGGAGTAGCATCATCAATGAAGTGAAACAAATTTGGCCCTACATCCAGATTATGTTTGAACAAAGAGCACTGGTAGAAAAAGCCAACAAAGTTATTTCTGAAATAAATGATCAATTAGGAAGAATGTCTGCAACAGTAAACAAAATCATTAATTTTCTCAATTACAAGGATAAATATGAGCTGGAAGAATTGGGAGTAGAAGACAGAACCAAAACAATCCTTGAAGTAAAAAAGGTTCTTACTAAGAATAACTTAGTAACACAACTAGAATAAAAATGCCATACTCTAGAATTTTTCATTAACAAGTTTCTATCAAGAATTGAAGCGTTGATTAAGAAAGGAATACCTTTTATTTTTGTGTTGGATGGAAAGCTGATGGACAAAACATATTATTTTTAAAGATTACAAGAACAGATGAAAACTTCAATTGCTACATCATCTTCAATAAAAGGAGAAATCATCGGCAGAGCTTTGTATGAAGCTATTGGGAATATTTGTTTGATTCAAAATGAGATTCAACATGTCTTTCCAGTAAAACCTACTTTTACTAAATAGACTGAGGTAGATGAAATCTACCAAAAGGCTATAAAGGTAAAAATTCCAAATTCAGAACTTTGCGAGAAATTGCAAGAATATAAAAAATAATAAAGCCTGCCAACATATTATTATAGAACATCACTCAAGCACAATAGTTAGTTTCCAGCTTATCCAGAAAAAGAGGTGACTCAGCAACAGATTCCAGCAGAACAGGGCCAGAATGTAAATGCATTCTTCCTAGATCAAATCCTTCAATTCTATTTTAGTTTTAGATATTTTAGCATGCCTAGTCAATAAGGCATTAATTGTAAAACTCCTTTTTTATATAAATATCTCATTCTGATAAAGAATCAAGGGTTGCACCTTGGAATTAGTTTTTAAACACAATTGTACTAAGCTAGATCTTTTTGAGTTTTAATAAAGGATTCTGAGTTATCTACACATGGCTTGTCTTCTAGTGAGTTCTTCTTTGTGTTTATCATAATTGTTTCTTCACATAATTTATCTTATAGACAGTTATCCAATTAAAAATCTTAATTGAGTATCAATTTCGTTTTTAATTCATTTGAATTGTAATTTAATTAATAAACTAAGCTACAAAGTAATTTGCTTCTACTACTTCCTCTTGAAAGTTAAATTGCATTAGGTTTCTGTTATAATTTGGTTGTATTATGTTGATCATTGAAACATAGTTTTAATGACTTCTTCTTGTAAATGTTTAAGTATTTTGTCTGAGTATATGATCATTTACATTTCCTTTTTCTTCTAAACATAATCACACATCAAATTTATATTACTATGTGAAAATAAAAAAGAACCCTTCATTATATTTTAGATCTTTCTAATTTTAGAAACACTTGTTTTAATTAATTGTTCTCTGGTCATCCACAAAATAGAAAAACCCCAAAATATTCCAAATGCTTTGGCATAACCAACTGACCTAGGGTTATCTCAAAGGACAACATCATATTGGTGTTGTTGTCAGGGAAACAAATTTTTTTCTGGGACAACGAAATTCCTCTTTCCTTTAAGGTGAGTAAAGGTTAGATCATTGGTCAAAATCCTTCACCTAGTGATTCCACTGTGCCAAACGGGTACCTTTTAAGCACACTAGATCCCATTCTGAGTCTAACACAGTCAGTCCTTTGTCAGATCTAGAAAGACTTGTGAGAAAGATGAGTTCCATATGAAGACATCAACCATCTTATTCCACTTCAGCCTTGCAGTCTGAAGATATAATACAATTTGATCCTTATAGTAACATTCCATCCAATCCAAACTACACTCACTTATCACCTAGGGTTGCAGAAATCTTAGATAAGGGAGTTGATTTCAAATTATCTTTCCTTATTCATTCACTTGAATCTCATCCAGAACCTCCACTTCCACTGGGATCACCTAAATCTGAGTTTGATCTAGGTGTTCATTTACTTGAATACAAACCTACAGACTTTGTATCCCCCACTACTTATTCAGTCCATTCCACTTCTAAAATACCTGAAACTTCTACCTCTGAACAAACTGAAGGGACCCTTGCTATATATTCTAATCCACTTTTTGAAACAAAGGAGGATATTCATCCTCAGGTTCACAAATTGGTTATTAAGACTCCCTTGAAATCAATCAGGACATCTCCATATTCTTTATCTCCTCCTAATTCACCTCCACATAGTAGTTCACCCCCTCTATCATCACCTAGATATTCATCATCAGCATCTTCATCATCCACTCATACACCCCATACACCTCCTGCTACTATGGATTTTCATCCTATTGTGCAGGCAAGATATGCTACACTAGTCATTCCTCGGAGTTTGGGTAATTTTCTTGATGGTTACCTTAAACATTTACCAAGATTCAATGGAGAAACAGGACCCTCAATTGAAGATCACATTTCAGCCTCCCTAGACTTTGCTGACAATATGAATATAGAAGAAGAAAATGTTTACATTAGACTTTTTGTACAATCCTTAGAGGGAAATTTCAGAGTCTGGTTTAGACAACTTTCTTCTAATTCTATAAGGAATTGGAATGAACTCATTTCAATCTTTAAAATCCAATGGGGAGTAAAGAAAGATGTTGTCTATTTTCTCACTCTATTTGAAGAACTAAAGAGGAATCTTGGTTAACTAGTTGCCGAATTTATTAAAAGATTTAATAAACTCTACCACAAAATGCCTGTTGACTGCAAACCACAAGTAGTAGCTGCAAAAGTCAGAATTTCTAAAGAATTTGACGATGACTTTGCAGTTATGCTAAGGGTAAGAGTTTCTAATGCATTACAGGACATGCAAAAAAAATTCATTGAGGTAGAAGGTAATAGGTTAGATTCTGGTAAAATCAAAGCTAAAGAAGAGAAAGAGAAAATAAAATTAAAAGCTAAACATGATGAATCATCCTCTTCTAAATCCAAATTTGAAGATTAAAAAATTGATGAAATCACATCTTTACTCAGAAATTTGTCTAATAGGATCTCCAAAATTGAAACACAACCTAGAACTTCTCAGAAAGTTGGTGTCAGACCTCAAAATCAAAACCAACCGCAGAGAGCTCCTCAACTTCAGATTCTCCAAAGACCAAATTCAAACATTTAGCCTCCTTTGTTGATTGATGATCAACGGCCACAAGATACAATCCCTGTACTTACTGAAGATATCAATATTGTTGATTATTCACTAGTAGAAATGGCCATTGTCCCTTCGTCTCAATCTCAATCTTTGGAACAAGAAAAAGAAGACAATCAACTCTCCAAATATCAAGCTTTCTCTAAATTCCTTATTGTAGAGTTAAATAAAAGATACGATCTCAGACCCAGCACAATCCCTGGTAGACCTCCTAAGGCTACTACCATAATTGAACTGTAGTAAAATCTATTCTGACCCAAACCCCAACACCTCAAACCACAGATTCCTTAACTGAAACTCTTCCACCTGATAAAACTATTATGACAACTTTCCATATTGAAAGAGAGTTGGAAAGATTCAAGATTCCCATTCCCCTAGCTGAACTTTCTAAGAATCCTGGTTACAAAAACTAAGTGTCAAAATGGATCCAGTCTTCTAGTGTTGATGTTGAAGGAGATTTTATTAGTTTGCAGGATGAAAAACCTTTTGTGGTTTTTGGTTCTAGCTCTGACATAATTGATGAGATTGTTCCACCATTCTATGTGAACCTGAAAGCTCATGATTATTTGCTATATAATTGTATGTTATATAAGCTCATGATTATTTGTTATATAATTGTATGTTATATAAGCTCATGATTATTTGTTATGGACCAGCCACAGTTACAGGTCACACGATATTATCATGACCTTTACAAATTCGATTCCAAGAAAGTACCTTGCTTAGGATTGATTAAAGGCATAGCTTTCACCTTAGCTCAAATTCTTGTTAAAAGTATAGTCTTAGACATTGTTGTCACTGACATCCCACCTAAATTTGGCATGCTTCTTTCTAGATTATGTTGTGCAAAATTTGGAGGATCTCCACAGATGGACATGTCTTATATAACTATTCTAGTTTTTGGTGGTGAACAATTAACATTATATAGGGAAGTTAGATTCCTTCACATTGTTTGTAGAGTTGATCAATAAAGGAATTCCCCTATTTCTGTTGTTGATCAAGACTTCAGTTGTTTTCAATTATCCTCATAAAATGCATCAAACTCTCAACTTGCTATTCAAAATATTGTTTCCAAACCAGAAATTGAAAAATCAAATATTTGGAAAATTTACTTTGATGGTTCTTTCTCAAAGGATGGAGCAGGAGTAGGAATTGTTTTAATATCACCAAATAAAGAGAATATTACTCAGTCATGTAAACTAGAATTTAAAGTAACTAATAATGTCATTGAGTATGAAGCATTTCTGCTTGGTCTTCAGATGGCTAAATAATTAAAGGTGCAAAACTTGGCTGTGTTTTTAGAATCATTCTGAACTTATTGTAAAACAAGTTAGAAACCTTTGTCAAACCAAACACCCAATATTAAGATCCTATAGGAATGAAGTTTGGGATGTCATTGAACAATTTTTCTTTGGTTTCAACATTATTGCAATTCATAGAGATCGAAACATGCATGCAAATTCACTTGTTGTTTCATCCAGTTCTTTTAAAACTCCTCAGCCAGCACCGTTAGAATATCATACACAAGTTAAATATAGACCATCAATACCTGACAATTTAAAATATTGGCAATTTTTTGAAGATGCTTAGCAACTAAAATCCTTTCTCTAAGTCATTGAAGAATTTTCAAACATGCAGATTGAGGAAGATCAAAAAGAGGTCCATGAAACAATTCACCAAAATTCTGATGAACCACTTGAGTAAAAAATTCTTAATCATGATACAATTGTCCAATAATTTTATTCCTAAAGGATTGAATCCATTAGAGAATATTTTTGATGATAATGATTTGTTTAAGAAACCTATGTCTAAAACACCTGATGAATAACTTGAAGAGTGTAATATTGGGACAACAGAGGATGTTAGAAATATCAAGTTATCGTCAACCCTACCTTTGGATGTAAAAGCTAAATATCTAAATCTTCTTAAAAACTATAAAGATGTGTTTTCCCGGTATTACAGTGAATTGAAAACCTATGGCATAGCTTTGATTGAACATAAAATTCCTTTAAAACTAGATGCAAAACCCTTTCAACAAAAACTAAGAAGAATCAATCCCATTTTACTCCCAACTATTGAGAAAGAACGAAAGAAAATACTTGGTGCTCAATTCTACCTGTGAGGTATTCAAATTCGGTAGCTAACTTAGTTCCAGTCAGAAAGAAAAACATTGAGATTAGGTTGTGTAGACTTCCAGAATCTGAATAAATCATCCTTAAAAGATAAGTATCAATTACCCAAAATGGATCATTTACTTCAAAAGTTTTCAGGCTCTAGTAGGATATCTATGCTTGATGGTTTTTCTAGTTATAACCAAATCATGGTGAGCAAAGCAGATCAAGATAAAACTGCATTTGTCACTCCCTTGGGTACATTTATGTATGCCCAGATTACATTTGGATTGACCAATGTTGGGGCCACTTTTCAAAGAGACATGGACCTAGCATTTATGGGTAAAACTTTTGAATTCATTGTTATATATTTAGATTATTTAACTCTCTTTTCTTATTCTGATGAAAATCATTTAAAGCACTTGAGCAAGGTTTTTGACAAATTCAAGAAATTTGGTATCTCCCTTAATCCTAAGAAATCCTTATTTGCTGTAAAGGAAGGGAAATTACTAGGGCATATTATCTCAAAGGATGGAGTCATAACTGACCCAAAAAGAGTATCATCCATTCAAACATTGTATCTACCAAGAAATAAGAAGGAAATACAAATTTTCCTTGGGAAAATTAATTTCCTTAGAATGTTTATTCCTAATTATGCAGAGATAGTAAAGGATGTAACTCACATGCTTAAGAGAAGTAATGAAGTAAAATGCACAGTTTATGCTAGGTTTTCTTTTGACCAAATCAAAAAAGTTATTTATGAAGCCCCTACCTTAGCTAGTCCTGATTATTCTCTACCTTTCAACATATTCTCTTTTGCATCCGAAACCACTTTAGTTGTTGTACTCCTACAGAAAAACATTAATGATGATGATCAGCGCATAGCATTCTTTTCCATAGTCATGAGGGATGTTGAACTTAGATATGATATCATGGAGAAACAAGCATATGCCCCTATTCAATCCCTCAAAGCTTTTAAAACTTATATGAAGCATTCACACATTACTGCATATGTCCCTAGTCATGTTGTGAAGATTGTTTTAACTCAGCCAGATATACCGTAGGGAAAAGGGGGAATTGGATTGCCAAAATCCTTGAATTTGACCTTGATATCAAAATTAGAAAACTTGTGAAGGGTCAAGGTTTTGCCAAACTATTGGTTGAATCTAATTGAAAAGTACTAGGAATTAATTTGGTTGTTGAAATGCCACCTGGGAAGAATCCACAAGAACCTTCCTTCAAATTAAAGGAGAACCCACAAGAACCTCCTTCTAATATAGAAGGAGATAATCCACAAGAACCTCTTCCTTCAGGTCAGAATATTCTTGTTAATATAGATCAGAAATATCTTATTTCTGATTGGTATTCTGACATTGTTCAATTGCTTAGAGATTTTCAATGTCCAGTTGATATTAGTTTGAAACAATGCAAATCTTTAAAACTAAAATCAGTTAAATATTGCATCATCAATGCAAACCTGTATTGGAAAGATCCTTTAAACATCCTTCTTCTTTGTCTAACTGAAAATGAAATAGAAGGAATAATATATCAGTTCCATGCAGGATTTTGAGGTGGAAATTACGCTTAGAGAGCAACAACCTACAAGATTTTGAAGGCGAGTTTTTATTGGCCTTTACTCTTCAAATAAGTTGCAAGAAGGGTAAAAAATTGTGTGCCATGCCAACTTGTTGTAGGAAAACAAAAGTTGTCATCATTTCCTTTAGTTCCAATGCCAATTCAAGCTCCTTTCCTACAATGGGGGTTAGATTTCATTGGGGAAATTCATCCTCCATCAAGAAACCAACATAGATGGATTTTAACTGCTACTAATTACTTTACAAAGAGGGTAGAAGCCATACATATAAAGAATGCTACCGATATTGTTGTAATTAAGTTTCTTGAGTAAAATATTTTATCAAGGTTTAGATGTCCTCAGCACATTGTAACAGATAATGCAACATCTTTCAGCAATATAAAATGATTGAATTTTGTCAAAAATATTCAATTTTATTACATCATTCTTCACCTTACTATCCAGAGGGTAATGGGTTGGCAAAATCTTCCAACAAGAGCTTAGTTAAGGTTATAAAGAGGACTCTTGAATATCACAAAAGGAGATGGGATGCACATTTTATCCATGCTATTTGGGCAAACAGAGTTTCTTCTAAAAGGTCAACAGGAAAGTCTCCTTTTCAATTGGTTTATGGTAAGGAAGCTATTTTTCCCACTCATTTAGCTTTACCTATAATGAAATTTCTTCAAGAATATTATGAGGAAAAGGATGATTTTTCAAGAAGCATTAATCAAATCATTGAGCTAAATGAAGATAGAGATGAAATTCAGTATCAGTTGAAGAAGTATCAAAACAAAATGAAGGACATTTTTGACAGAAAGGAAAGAGAAAGAAATTTTAGAAAGGATGATCTTGTGCTTAGATGGGATTCAAGAACAGAAGACAAAGGCAAGCATTAGAACTTTGACAATCTCTAATTTGGTCCATTCAGCATTGCAGAAGTCGAAGGAAACAACACATTTATATTTCAGAATCTAGAAGGAGAGTATTCCTCATTTCCAGTCAAAGGGAAATACTTGAAACACTACATTCAGTATTAGTTTATCATTTCATCCACCATATGAAAATATTTGGAGGGTTTAATTTCAAATCTACAAGTGAGTATATTTTGTAACAAATACTCCATAGCCCAAGGTGAAGGCACTTGGATCTACTTGTTATTTGCATTCCACAGGGGGAAGCAGTCCCCAGATGGAGTCAATGTTGCAATATATCTAGTTTTGATACGTTAGTTATTAGATATATGAATTTGGAAAATGTTAAGGTAGGATGTGGATGCAATAGAAAAAAGATTTATTTTAAAAATGTTAGGAAAAAATGATTATAATAGGGATCCATATCAATAAAATGTTAGGTATTAGTTTCTTTAAGCAAAGAAGGCAGAATAAAATGATAGGTAAGCTAAAAGAAAAAGAATCTTCATTTAAAAGTTTTTGGAATACATAAGGTTGCTAGCTCAAATGCACCATCATCATGCTGATCCTATGTTGCATGTAAGGAAGAATTATCAAAGGAGGTCATGTTTCCATTCTTACACTAAAATTCCCCTTCCTACATTATAATCCCTTACACATTTGTTTCCCTAATTACCTTCTTCATTACACACTCCCCTCATAGTTTTATCCTAAGTTTTATTTCCCAATAATTTATTCCCAACACATTATGTTTCATTCCCTACCTCCCTACCATATAACTTTCCTAAGTTATATTCCTGACACATTATCATTTTACCTCATATATCTCGTCACGTGAACATTGGATTAAAATTTTTAATTTCGTTATGGGCCCTGACATTAAAAGTTGATTATTGTTTTGCCCATCCCCAACTGATAAAACTAATCCAATAATCCTTATATGATTTTGGATCCCCTCTACCATCCAACCCTTATTAGTAGGGTGGGGGGGGTGTCCGAAATAAGTTGTATTACCATACCACCCACCTACTCCGTGTCACCATCATAGGATTTCGAACCCCCCTCCATCAAAACCGTAAACAACCTCACCCCCCCTCCAAAAGTTGTTTCTCCAAAACAACTTACCATTGGCCGTTGATTACTCCACCATCCCGCCACTGCCACGTAGCCTCTCTCAATGAATAAAATTACCTCCCTCCATATTCTTGTTATTCATTTATTACAATTTCCCGTTAATCCCGCACCATCAATGGTTGAAAATAAGTTTGTTATAGACTCATTTCAAACCCTCCGTGAACTCCCTATTTTCATACTACAGTCTACAGAGCTAGAATTGCTGTCAATTTTCGATCACAGGTACTCCATTGATTCTCAAAGCTACATCGCCTGTCCAAGTAGCGTCTGAATTCACAAGTACACTTTCCCTCTTGATATATTGGTGAGAAAACCTTATTTCCATTATAAAACTTAGTTCTTCTATTATAATTTAAAATCCACTGTCAAATTTCTGTTAGCATGCCTCCTAAATAGAAGAAACCACAGGAAGATGTTAACCCTCTCATTTTTCCCTCTATTGACATTCACCATATTCCTTTAGCTAATAGAGACTATATGATTCACAAAACCAATTGTGAGATTGATATTTTTGAATTATATTGTTGGCTAGAAGATAAATATGTTGACCAAACTGATGAACTTCAACTATGGAAATCAAACCTTCCCTATTACATCTTTCCTCTCACCTTCAGTGCTCTAGACCTTATCAGAAAGTCTTAAGTTTCTTATCTCCCAGACCAAAGAGCCATTGTCAACCCTCAGGGCCAAATTCGGTTTACCACAACCCCTAAATCTATTGACCAAATGATGTGAGCTCCAACTGTCAAAGATACCACTCCACTTTCTCATGAAGCCTTAGTTGAATTATATCAAAAACTGGATTTTACCAAGAGAGTTGAAACCCTGGATTTGTTCCTTTCAAAAGATGCCCTTATGCCTAAAAAGAATCCTCCCTATCCTTCATCCATGTTCCCAGAAAGAGCCAGGAAAATTATCACTCTGATTTCTTATTTACTTGGCTATTACTCTAATGAATGGGTCAATGATGCCATTATTCGATTCCTATCAATATTTTCTAATGATGCCCAACCCACCATTGTGTTTAATTTCAGTTATTTTTTAGTAGAGTCTATCCAGCAACAATTTGTTAACTTTGATACTCAAGAGGTTTTTAGATATACTTATGTTCTGAACTATATGTTCATATACTTCCAAGTTTATCATCTAAATATGTCATTGTATAAGTTAGATGATAAAGGAGAATAGAAGTCAGTAATATTTTGGACTACCATGGTCAGGAAAGAACAATATGAAAATTCATTTAAACAATTCATAGACATGTTTGTTCATCCTGCCATGAGTCTTTTGAGTGGTAGTACTGAGAGTAGAATAAGTGATGAAATTAAAAAAAAACTGCAGCTTACACAGCAGGCACAGACTGGAGATTGGTATCTCTGTGAGAACTACATTGAGATTAGAATTTTTGGTTGTGAACTACCACCTTTCAAGCTGCCTAAATACCTGCCAATGAGGATTTTTGCACTTGAATATATCAGACAGATGATAAAAATGGACCAGATTCACTTTACATCTGCTAAAAATAAATACAATTTAGAATAAAGACTCAGATTGGTTAATGTATTTGTAATAGCAGAGTAGCAGGAGAAGAGGCAGAGAAGATATTGAAAACCATGAATTTTGATTTGAGTTTTACTTGGCCTTATTAACCTTTAGGAATCATTTCTAAGTTAAGGGTGGACACCAAATCTACACCTTAATTTCATACAGCAAGGCCAGGGATTGAATAATACAAAAATAAAAAATAATGTCTACCAAATACTCTACAGGAATCAGGAGCAGCATGTCTCTACTTCTTCAGTGAATACACATTCCATGCAAGAAGAGAAGACAAGAAAGAGAAACAGAGAAGAAGTGTCTCCCATGGAAACTGACATTATCAACTTAGATTTCAAGCTTATATATAGGAAAAAGGAAAAGCTCAGTTCAAGGCTGAACTTCAACAAAGATTCACAACAGCAACAACCTAACATTTCAAAGGAAATTCTTGCAATTGTATTAGGAGAAGAGCAATCAACAGATCATCTTGATTCTTTAGCACCTTCTCAAATTTAGCAACATCATATCATAAAGAAAGAAGCACCTTCATCAAGCAAGCCTGAGAAAAGCACAACGGACATCTATAAAGAAATCGAGCTAAAGAATGAAGTTTTAAAAATCAACATCTATAATCAATTCTGGAAATAGACATCTAGCACACAGAGAAGATTGTTAACTACCTTTGATTTGGAGAAAGGAAGAATGCACATGAAATTTCTCCAATATCAAGTACCTTAGCCTAGAGGAGAGGAAGATTACAAGAAAGACACTCTTGATTTTGATATTAAGGATGTACATTTAATTGATCAGATGGAAATGCACAAATAGTCAGGAGAGATGATATTTTCCTCTGCTACTAATACTGCCATGGCATTGTCTAGATTACATGCTACATTTTCCACCATTCGATCACAGCTTGACATGGAAAGGGTTTTTTCTCATGCCAACAACTCTAGGATTAAACACTAGAAGACCTGGTAATCAGATTGGGTTATGACCCTACAAATGTTAAAGCTGCAGAGGAATTATTCAAAAAGAAGAATGAACATATTGTTGCATTAAGGAAACAACTCAAACTCCTAGCAATTGAAGATCCTTTAGCTAAGGAAATAAGTGAGATAGAGAACCAGAAAGTAGATATGATGAAGATCATTATTGAAAAAAAATTACAGATAAAGTAGATGGAAGTTAAAATAGAAAGACTCATTGAAGAAGCTAAGAAATCAGTTGTTCCTCTACAAGCACTTCCAACTGGCCCAAGTAGTTCAGAAGATGTCACTTCAATCTGAAAAATTGCAAAAGTTGGAGAAAAAGGTAAAGAAACTGGAAGACATTAAAAGTAGGTCTGACACCAATCATTCAATAGAACTCTAGAGAGCCCAAACTTAGATAGAGAATTGGAAGAAGTCAGCAAATGAAAATTCCATTGGTACTCCATTTGCTCAAGTTAAAGAAATCATTTGGAACAACATCATCAATTAAATGAAACAAATTTGGCCCTGCATCTAGATTATGTTTGAACAAAGAGAACTGGTAGAAAAATCCAACAAAGTTATTTCTGAAATAAATGATCAGTTAGGAACAATGCCTGCAACAAAAAACAAAATCATTAATTTTCTCAATTCTAAGGATAAATATGAGTTGTAATAATTGGGAGTAGAAGACAGAACCGAAACAATCCTTGAAGTAAAAAAGGTTCTTACTAAGAAGAAGTTAGTAACATGGCTAGAAGAAAAATGCCATACTCTGGAATTTGGCATTAACAGGTTCCTGTCAAGAATTGAGGTATTGATTAATAAAGGACTACCTTCTATTTTTGTGTCGAATGAAAAGCTTATGGACAAAATAGATTATTTTCAAAGATTACAGGAACATATGAAAACTTCAATTACTGCATCATCTTCAATCAAAGGATCAATCACTAGCATAGCTTTGTATGAAGCAGTGGGGAATATTTGTTTTATTCAAAATGAGATTCAACATGTTTTTCCAGTAAAACCTACCTTTACTAAATACACTGAGGTAGATGATCTCTACCAAAAGGCTATAAAGGTAACAATTCCAAATTTAGAATGCTGGGAGAAATTGGAAGAATATCAAAAAGAATAAAGCTTGCCAACATATTATTCCAGAACATCGCTCTAGCGCAATAATCAGTTGCCAGCTTATCCAGAAAAAAGAGGTGATTTAGCAACAGGTTCTAGCAGAACAAGGCCAAAATGCAGATGCATTCTTCCTAGATCGAATCCTTCAACCTTGCTTTAGTTTTACATATTTTAGCATGCCTAGTCAATAAGGCATTAATTTTAAAACTCAATTTTTATATAAATAACTCATTCTGATAAAAAAATCAGGGGTTGCACCTTGGAATTAGTTTTTAAATAAAATTGTACCAAGCTGGAGCTTTTTGAATGTCAATAAAGGATTCTGAGTTATCTACACATTGCTTGTCTTCTAGTGAGTTCTTCTTTGTGTTTATCTTAATTTTTTCTTCATATAATTTATCTTATAGATAGTTATCCAATTAAAAATCTTAATTGAGTATCAATTTCATTTTTAATTCGTTGTGAATTGTAATTTAATTAAGAGATTAAGTTATAGAGTTGTTTTCTTCTACTACTTCCTCTTGAAAGTTAAATTGCATTAGGTTTCTGTTATAATTTGGTTGTATTATGTTGATCATTGAAACACAGTTTTAATGATTTCTTCTTGTAAATGTTTATGTATTCTGTCTGAGTATATGATCATTTACATTTCCTTTTTCTTCTAAAAATCATCTCACATCAAATTTTAATTAGTATGTGCAAATAAAGAATAGCCCTTCATTATATTTAAGATCTTTCTAAGTTTTAGAAACACATATTTTAATTAACTATTCTCTAGTCATCCACAAATAAAAAACAACAAAATATTGTAGATTCTTTGGCATAACCAACTGACATAGGGTTATCTCAAAGGACAACATACTTGAATCGTGTGCAGGTCCTTTCATACAACAATTTCCTCTTTGCAATTTTCTAGCAGTGTTGATTTCTTGCTTGACAAACTGTGAAATGTTGGTCAGCAGTGCAGACGTGTAGTAATCAACAGTGATGGATTCATGAGGCTTCGATTCCATTGAAAACTTGTTCAATATGCGTACAAACCTCTGATTGAAATATTTTACTTTTCATTTCCCCTCCATCTTCAGGCTTCATAATTATTTGAGTAACATGGTTGGGGTCTTGTCATCAACAAACCTTTCCAGAAACATACGTTTGAATGCACCCTAGTTATGTATGGAGCTGACTGGAAGGTTGCAATACCATGTTGTTGCGTGAACATCCAAGGTACATGGGAACAATCTACATGCAATGTCATTTCAACATACCTCACAAGTCTACAACTATAGGTAGAAGTTTTCCAAGTGATCATCTACCTTCACTGTGCTGTCAGGGTCAAACTTTGTGATCATTCTCTCTGACCGCTTTGGCATCTTGTGCAAAGCACCTGGGATAGCCAATGGTACCTAAGTCATCCATCCCATATTTTTGTCAGACATGTCTTCTTATTCTTCGTATTCCTCCTCTTCTTCAGAATCTGATGGTTCCGGATCTGAGTTTGTTGGTTCGTCTCTACCTCTTCCTCCCACAATGCCTTCCCCTTCACCTCCTGTATCAAAGTATGAGCCCAAGATCATGAGGGTGTCTCATTCTCCCTGTTGGAAGACCGGAGGTTCCTCTCTATTGTTTCTGGGAAAACTAGTGTCTTTTTGATCTGCTAGTCCCACTAAGACGAGTAGCTATCTTAGAAACAAACAATCAAAGTAAATTTTGATTTCCTTTATGTATGATAGATAAGAGAGAAGTAGAGAGCACCAAAATGAATATTCTGCTTGGCTCCTTGCTTGTTTCCTCTCTCCTTTGATAGAGCTTGCCACTACTCTCCTACTTGTCCTGCTTCAGAGAATACCTATAGAGGCAAAGCAACAAAACACCATCAAAGCATCGAGATCTATAATACCATAAACAATGCAGAATCAGAAATACATTGACCATACAATTGCATTCACAAATAACACAATTCATAAATACACAATTATATGGAGGAAAACTAAAATAACTTTATTAATAGTAGAAGAGAGGATTACAAACTAGCTATCTAATCCAGCATCATCCTCCCAACGTCAAAGCCCTCTCCACCTCATGAAAATCAAGATCACCCAACAATACAATGTTCCTTCTCAAAGAGAAACCAATAGCACTTCCTTACAAATTACAAAATTCCAACCTCTAGATCTCTCAGATGAGGGATCCATATATAGATGTCTTGAAAGGGGGTGAGTTAGCTCTCGGTTTTTTATTAGTGTCATTCCATTGATAGTTCTTGGTTCCACTTGGAGATTTCTTTGATCTCTTACTCATCCCTGGGTGAATTCAAAGAGGCAAGTGTCATAGGAGAAGTTTCTAGAAGATTCCATGAGCATCCACTTAGCAAATTGTCTCTGCCATTTGTCTCTTCTCACTCATTGCACCCCACATAAGGCTCTTTCAGTATACATCACACCTGGCTAGAGTAGTAGCCAGTATGCATCGCACCTTGACCATGGAGCAGTCAGTATGGTCTAGTTTTGGCTAGTTATGAGTAGTTTTTCGGGTGGAACTTCTGGGAAATGATGTAATCAGTTGACCATGATCCTTTAGGGTATGAAACAACACTTTTAGGGGTTAAAGAGCCCTTGGTTTATTGACATATATGATTGGGGTTGCAGTGCCCAAATATGTCTATAACAATTGCCCCTAAATCATGAGGTCATAAATCTTCTAATGTCGAGTCAAATGCTTTATCGTGAGGATACGAGGTATTTGAATTGGAAGGTGACCTATAATAAGATACAATAAAATAAATCATCATCATATTATTTTCATGATCTAACTGAGGTGGGCATTCCCATGCTCAGCTTTCATAAAGTCATTTTCATGTACATGGAACAGATAACCATCTGCAGTCACAAACTAGTGATTCTTTATATGTAGAGTCATCATCCCTTAGCTCGGATGATCATCTGTGTAGCTTTTGTGTACATTTGATGTCTTTATTTTCCTGAATATATCGCAACTCGGATGGATGAAACTAGATCTAAGGTCTTCAAACTCGTTCAATCTTCACCTGATGTACAAGTCGATCCATGTGAAAAGATGTTCTGAGTCAAACATGGAAAGACATCGCCTGATTACTAGCCAATGATGTAAGTTGTTAACGGGCGTGAGAGGAATCACCGATAATCATAATGACCCTCAAGGTACTATAGTACAATTCACGTGGTGTGAATATATGAGTCAATGTCGAACACCACACAAAATCTTTTGGTTAAAGGCCATTGATGTAAACCTGTCACCGGAAGTGAGAAACTTGCCATTAAAGCATGTAAGGTTCAAAGTACTGAAAGGGTTGTTTCTAAGTCAATTTCTTGAATAATGTGCTAATGTCAACAAGAAGTGACTCGTCGTAGGAGGGCCTTGATGTATCCCACATCTATGACATGAAACAAAGCAAATGATTTTGTGGAGGTGAAAACGATCCGATGATACAAGGTTTAGGAATGGCGGTCATATTAAATGGAGGGTGAAGGTATTGCAGTGGATGAGGCATTAGCTAGGTGGTGAATCCTCTGAATGACTTCTCTTGAACATGTCGGTGATTTCATAATCAAGAGCAACCTGTTACCAATAAAGTTCTTCAAGTTTTCTTCCCTATTTTCCTCAGTCATTGCTGATCAGTACCTCTTTATTTTTGTCAATCTTGAGGAGGATAACATATGCTTGTTCTATATCTTGCCCTTCGGGCAAACCTGTCATTATGTTTTAGCGAGCCTAGCGACAGTGAAACTCATTCTTCTCTAGGCGGACAAGTTTGTTGCTATTTTTCTAATGAGTTTAACGACAAAGATAACTTGATCCTTTTCATGTTTAGAGAGTTTGAAAAGGGATGAAAATGAAACTCCAGCAATCCTTTTCATAGCATAATCCCTTAAGTCCGAAAAAGTATAAATTAATAGGAAAGGGATGACTTTTTGATCGCCTTAACGAGCTGAAAAGACAAGCGCTCGATCTTTTTGTTTGATAATCCCTCAAGTTCTAAAAGATTAAAATGTACAAGAGGGATGGCGCTTCTCTTTACTTTAACGAGCTGGAAGGGCCAATAGCTCGACAATATTTTCATATTTAACGAGTCTAAATAAAATCTTAAAAGAAACTTGTTTTTGAGGAATAAGTGATGTTTTCAGTTAGAAGCTAGTTTCAGGTAAGTTTGGAACTTCTCAAAACATGGTAGTGAAGAGGGTGGTTAATAGAATCACTTGTCGCAGTTGTTCCTCAAAATGGTAAATAATCAAGTGGAAGTGCATGATCAGTCAGAAGAATGGAGGTGATGGAATAACACAACCAAGGTTCAAAAAGCTAATAGCAAGGCGATCACAAAGGTCATTTACTGAAGGCGGGTTTATTTTTTAATAAGCTTCAACCTTGTGCAAACATGTGCTCAGTGCTAGATTTATTTTTTTCTAGAAACATTGCTCGTTATATTTGTAAAAGATATTTAGTTTACCATTTAACACTTAGATTCAATCATCAGTCGTTCAACCTGCTCAATTGCTCCATCAAATTGATTAGAAATACATATATATGCCCAAAAAATGAATTAAAAACTAACATTTTACTTGAAGTACGTGAACAATAACATAAAAAGTAGTTTTACCTCTCATTTTTACCATTTCCTTTCGAATTTGGGATTTTGGAGCTCTGGAGTGGTTTTCCCCCTCAAATTTCATCAGCTGATTTCGAGAGATCTGGTGGGCTATTCTTGCGCTGTCAAGACCAGGCAGGAGCTAACCCTGAGCTCTTCATTTTCATTCCATCCTTTTCTGATTTGGAGCAAGATTTTCCCTATTTTTGGGCCCTTTGGGTTTGAATAATTCGTTCTCTATCCATTGCACCTTCCCTACATCAAAAGGTGTGATGCATACTGAGCTGGACACTGGCCAGACAGTATGCATGTCACCTCGCTCAAAGGCAGGGTGCGATGGGCGCAGAAGGGAAACTTTGCACAGTGATTTTTCATGAAATTTTTACCTGTTTTTTCTCAAATCAGGATCCTAATTTATCTTGTGTTTTTGTTTCAGAGATTCATTGGATTAAGATGGTCATCACTTGGCATGAACGTGAACATGAAGAAGAGGACATGATTGCCTTACATGACTAGGGCATAGTTACTCCATTACAAAACTATGGTTTGCTCAAATTCTTCCACATATCTAGCATGAGGCAAGAAATTAATTTGTTGCAATATTTTCTTGATGCATGGGATCCAATCAACCAGGTATTCCATATTAGAGGCAAATCCATTCCATTTACAGTCGAGGATATCTACGTTTTAACAGGGTTATCGAGGCGCAGTGCCCTCTCTCACTGTCAGGATCCACCCGTGGGGGTGAATCTATGAGGGATTATATTCACTAGTTTTGTGGAGATGGATCTCAGCATAGCAGGGATGGTAAGATAAATATCCAGTATGCCACTGATCGGTCCTTAATGGCCATTTTGTTAACCTTTTCTAGATTGGCTGGTAGTGTGGCTCTTCATTTGGCCAACAGATCTTATATGTCGTACGCCCTAGAATGTCTGGAACCAAAGGTATTCAACTGGTGTGAGGTGGTACTTTCAGTTATAAAAAAATATCTCTGTAAATGGAATATCCAAGAACTTTCGCTACAGTTCCATTTTGACTACTTTCGCCTTGGAGAGGATTCCACTGATGCAGCCACAGTACATTTCATTAGGGTTTCCAGCATCGAGGGAACCACGGATGTAGAGATGGGTTGATCTCATGGCCAGACATGTTGTTCAGTCATAGATTTCTTTCTCTGATGCTTTCTTCGAGTGGTTCAACCGTCAGGAGATGGTTTTTGTGGAGTATCCATACATTGGGATGGATTTCTGAGGTGACCCAGATTTGGTGTTACCGACCGACGAGCAGTGGATTGTTACGGGTAAAATGTTTTGACCATATCTTTGTTTATCAGTTTTTAAATGTTTTAGTGTTTTTTAAATGTTATCAAGACTAATCAAACTCATATATTGGTTCAGATGTTGGGCTAGTGTGACCAGCAGCATGCCCGAGGGCGACAGCTAACATTCTAGCAGGAGAGGCTATAGGGAGGGCTATCCTTCGCAATCTGGACATAGCAGAGACCCTTGGGTGTTGCAAGATCAGGTCAAGGGCCTCACTCTTGGTATTCCAGATGTGAAGAACGTCGAGTTACCTCTGAGATTACAGCACCATACTACTAGTGTGGTGAGTCGATGGATTAGGCTCTTGCATATGATTGCATAGGCAGTGACATGTTATCACCAACTTCATTAGCCTAGGATGCTTTCCTGCACTCATTTTTGAGTTTTTGGTCATTTGACCGATTTTTTCCTGGACACAAAACATTTTGTAAAAATTATAAACAATTATATATTTTGATTTTCGGAGTTTTATCTTGGTTAAGTGATGTGATCCTGATGCAAATGTTAATTTGAAATGCTTTTCTTTACAAATGCTACACATGTCTATCTAACACATAATTTGTTAATGAATTAGTTAATGTGTTTAAGTTTCTGGAAATGTGTTGATATTTAATGGAATCAAACTAGCTTTCCAAAATCTTGACTCTTAGGAACATATGATAGATAGTTGGGTTCCGAATGGAATAGACGCCAGTAAGTTGTAGAATGATGAGTTGCGAATCTAGCCTAACAACAAGTTGGCGTATGCCATGTGAAATGGCATCAGAGAGAAGCTCCATCAACACGTTGTACTCAACGATGTTGTTCATTGATTGACCAATACATATCCCTCTCAAACTCACTAACTCGCTGCTTGGAGAAAAAATGGCCCAGGATGTAGAAGAAAGGTTCTGCATTCTATGACTAGCTCTATCGGCATACCCAACAAATGTTTCCAAAAGGTTCGACATATGCAACAAATGCAAAGTGGATTACCTAACCAAAATGAAAACTCTTGATGAAAACAAAAATGTAACAAAAGCATATCTATAAAGAGATTACTACACCTAGTCAACCATAGTAATGCTTAAGATATAACCCGTTTCAGGGTTGCGACAGTGGAATCCCATTGTAATCTTCCAGCTCGTAGGCTCCTTATGCTAATACTCATTTAAAAATATAGGGGCCCATCCATAATGGTTCGAACTTACCTTCTCCCAATTTATCGGAGTCCTGATTGTATGCAAGACCAGGTCGCCTTCTGTGAAAACACGAGGCTTGACATTTTTGTCAAATTGCACTTTGACATGTTTCTTATGTGCTTCGTTATCCAGCACAACATCACAATAGGTTTCATCCAAGTGGATTAATTCCAATAAACGAGCCTCTTCCTCCGAAGTTTCGGGAAGTAGATCGATTGCAAGCTTGAGAGATGAAATTTCACACTAAATCGGTAAGACAGCTTCCAGGCCATACACCAACTGAAAGGGTGTGAATCCAATCACATTTCTTACCAATGTACTGTATGCCCACAGAGGTAAGTACAGGAATAAGTGCCAATTCCATTTGTGGACTCCAATCATCCTTTGCAGCATGCACTTTAGGACTTTGTTGATGGCCTCAACCTATCCGTTAGCTTGCGGATAATATGGAGTAGAACTATCATGGGACAGTCCTAATTTGACAGCCAATTCAACGATCATGTGATTGGAAAAATGAGATCCATGATCTGTGACTATAGCCTGTGGAACACTGAATCTAGAGACTACATGATTGAAAAAGAAAAGAGCAGTCATTTTGCCACTGTTTTTTAATGTAGACATCACCTCTGCCCATTTTGTAAAACAATCGACAACAAATATGATATACCCATGCCCCCCATCCAAAATGGGGTTACATGTCATGAAATCTATGTCCCATTTGGCAATGGCCCAACAGAAATTAGTGGATGCAGCGGTGCAGGTGGTAATCTGGTTTCTAACAAGCATGGAAACTTCTGACTGCAATTATGAAATCTTTGAATATTGTGGGCCAGAAGTAACCATTTTGCAAGATATTTTATGTCATAGCGTAACCAGATTGATGCCCCCTACACGCACCTGAATGACAATCATTCAGGACTTTTTCGGTCTCCTCATGCGTGAGGAACTGTATCGACACCACGACGGTAAAGTGTATCACCCATGATCATGTAGTCTTTGTCTTAGTATTGAGTACGTCGTTGTTTAGAGTGAGAGGTATTAGGCCTAAATGTTTGGGTTTGGAGATAGGTCAGTATATCTCCGTACCACGGATCGCTTGACAATATCAGAAATAGAGTTTCATCCACGATTGATGCTTTAGATGTTACATCGTTGGACGACGATGGGAGGTCACAAAGTAACTCCGTGAATACTAGAGATTTCTTTGATTTGGATTTTGTGAATTCCATATCAAACTCTTGCAAAATGGCTATCCATTTTGAATATTTGCCCCCTAGTAATTAACGCGACAGAATGTAAGTCATAGGGTTGCAATCTGACAAAATGGTAGTTTTGCGAAAAAGTATATAGTGTCGAAATCTTTGTACTGCTTGAATAGCTGCCAAAGCCAGCTTTTCAACATAAGAGTACTTTCATTGTGTAACATTTAAGTTGCGGCTTAAATAATACATAGGATGTTCTATTCCATTGTCTTCTTTTACTAAAACCATCGCGATGGTTGTATCTGTAGCGGTGAGATATAGGTTAAATTCCTTTTGATAGTCAGGAGCGTACATTAATGATGCTTTTACTAGGGAGCCTTTTAAAGCATCAAAGGAAGCTTGCGCAACCTGATCCCAGTTCAACGGTACTTCTTTTTTCAAAAGACGCATATAACCTTTAGCAAGTTCCGCGTAATTTGGAATGAACCTCCTTAGAAAGTTTGCTTTCCCTTGGAGTTTCTGAATCTGAAGCAAATTTGAAGGTGGAGGCATGTCTATGATTTCCTAAACCTTACATGGGTCAAGTCAAATTCCATCCTTAGAAACTATGAAACCAGGTAACCAACCAGAACAAGCACAAAACATGCACTTGTGTGGATTGATTCATATCTTGTAGTGTTGGCAACGGAGAAATATAGCTCTCAAATGTTGTGGGTGATCAGTCCGCTTTCATGAATGAGCCTTTAAATCATCATGATATGGTTGAATGATGTGTTTGATGGCATGGAAGGCATAGTTCATTGCCCTCTGAAAAGTTTCCCCTACGTTCTTCAAACCGAAAGGTAGTTTAAGATACATGAATGTGCCCCATGGACATACAAATGCAGTCTTCGACTAGTCCTATGGGCGGATATTGATTTGATTGTATCCAGAAAATCCATCCATGAAGGAAAATATTTCGCATCCGGGACATTCATCAATTATCTGGTCGATGAAGGGTGTAGGGTAGCTATCCTTCAAACAAGCCTGATTTACATCCTTGTAATCGACGCACACTATAATCAGTCCTTGCTTTTTCATTACAGGAACAATATTTGATACCCAATCTGTTAGAGAAACAGGGTAAATGAAACCAGCATGTAAAAGTTTTTCAACTTCTGCCTTAATGGCAGTGGCTTTCTTCGGGTGTACCAGTCGAAGCTGTTGTTGTATTGGTTTGACATCTCGATACATCTTGATTTCATGCTCAATGATACTCGAGTCAATTCCTAGAATTTCTTTATATGACCATGCAAAGACATCTCTGAGTTCACGAAAGAGAGCACAATATATTTCCAGCTCTTCAGGAGAATAAGATTTTCCAACATGAATATTCTATACAACATTAGTTTTGGTCGAGATATTAATGGCGATATTTTCCTCGATATTGGACAGATTTCGCTTGGAATCCACCATATTTACAATATTTGATAGAAAATCAAAAACTGAAGGATGATTAAGGTCGTTGGAATAATCTTCATTGTTATATTGAAGATGGGAACACGGGTGGTAATCTTTCCATGGTGCCTCTCCTATCATCCTTGACTGAATGATTCCTTCATCTGTAGAATGTATATGAGACCAAGGATCGGAAGAGGTGCCATACTCTAGAGACCTGTCAATCCAAACACTTGTTGAGTGTTGATTTGGATTTGCCGCCCATGCCCAGAAATTGATTGCTAGAAAAATTCTATAAGGCTTGGGGACAACACCTGGCCATGATCCACACAACCAAAAGGATCAATGTTCTTCTTAATATTTGATGATGTAGAAGATATCATGTTACAAGTTTCCACTATGGCCACTTCCGCCAGATTACTCGGAGGTGGGAGGGAAAAAGTACCCATTACAGAAGGGTCTTTTAGGGGGCCTACTCCGACATTTTGAAGTGTTTGAGAGTTTCCATGGATCAATGGAATGCTTCCAGTAGCTTGTGAACTGTTGGGGAGAAACCTTAGTTGGTCAATGATTGTAATTCCTCCTTCGAAGGGAAATGAAATATTTCTGAAATATGTTGACACAACAACAGCCATAGCGTAAGTCCAGGGTCTGCCCAGTAAGATATTATAGTCAAGGTTTCCATCAATGACCTTGAATTCAATTTCTATTGTCTTTCCCCCTAGCTCAACTTTTAAGTTACTTATTATCCCATATGGCATGTATGTCCTTTCATCGAATGCTTTTAACGTCATTGATGATCGTGACAAGGTGGTGAGCCTAAATTTTTCCAGCAACTCATTAACATAATACATGTAGATGCCCCCTCATCAATGATTGTTCGATGAACAGTTTTTTTGAGGGCTTTTACTTGTATAAGGAAAGCAAGCTAGGCCAATAACTGAGGTTCATATCCTTTATGGTTAAAGGCCACAAGATTTGAGTCCATTGTGTCAATCCCACCTATTGTTGATAATAAAGCCTGCTTCTAGGAGGGGCAATTCTGCAGTACTTCAAGTGTCGACATAGCGGCTAGCAATTGAGCCAGATCCTCCACTATGTTATAATTCTGTGTTGCTCGAGCACGAGGATTAAATGTCGATTTATGTACTACTACCATTGGTAGCTTTATTGTTAATTCAGGAATGATGGGTGGCACAACTTCTGACGAAGTTGTTGTAGAACTACTGGGTTGATCTCTAGCCTTGTTATTCGACATTTGTGGATTCCCATAATCTTTATTCCTTATAGATATCAAAGCATCATTTTGCTATTTCGAAATGGACAACATAAGCACTTGGGATAGGGAAGCATGATTGATAGCAACCAAATTGGTTTTTGGGTTTGGAAATGGATCAGTCAATACCGCCAAGGCACTTGAAGTTTTCAAGAACTTCGTGACCTCAGCTCGATGTGGACAATCTTTCATCCAATGGTCCTCATCACATATGAAACATGGCTGATTAGGTTTCTTTCACCTAGTAGGGTTTCCAGAAGGTTTCTCAGGAGTCAAATCTTCCTGTTTCTTCTTTTTGTTTTTCCCTTTCTTCTTGCCCCCTGGTTGCTTTGGTTCCTTGTCTTTGTCAGATAACATGGCATTAACCTCTAAGGCAAGAAGTTTGTCATTTGCTTTTTTACTAGAAACAGAAAGGGATTTACCAAATGGAGCCTTTGCGGTTTACGTACTTGAGGTGCCAATCACACCATTGCCAGCATGAGAGTCCCTGTTTGATTTAGGAGGGGGATGAACAGAAAATTTTGGTCTAGGAGCATCAAGAATTTTGTCATAGAGCGTGCCAAACTGAGTATAGATCATGTCTAAATATTGTGTACGAGCAATGAATTGCTCTTCAGGGACAACTCCTCCCTTGGCCACATCTTCTGTAATAGAAGGTAATAATGACTTAATAAACCACTCAGCTAGAAGCTGATCAGGGACATATGTCTTTGCCATTCGATGATGACGTCGCCATTCATGAATATTATCAAATATGTGAGTGCATGTTGTATGTTTAAAGTTTGTAAGGAGTTTTATTCCCGTTTCATACCTTATAGGTAACTGAAAGTGGGTTAGAAAGATAGTGGCAAGGGTGTTGAAGTTGTCAAATGAGGCTCTAGGAAATTCAATGTACCATTTCGCTATCGGACCAGTTAGCGTTCGCTAGAAAAGGGGAAGCCTAATCGAATCATCATACAGGGTGTTAGATAATCACCACAAATGAAAAGTCATTACGTGATTCGATGGATCTTCAACCGGATTTCCATTGAATTTAGGAATATCAGAGGGAACTTTATGAGGAATCACTGGCCACCAAGAGGCATAATAAATTGGATCATTTTTTAGCCGGTTCAAATCCGGTAATTCTAAAGTTGCTACAAAAGGCAACCGTTGATTCAAATTTGGCGAAGCATACCCAGAATAAGATGGGATTGCCTAAGTAGTAGGTCTTTGTGTTGGGTCCCTATAATACTAGTGATTACCCCATTACTATTGTAGTTATACCCCTTATTAATATTGTTGTGCCCCTATTGCCCCCATATTGCTATTACTGTGCCCCATAGAATCCCTTTATTGTTATTTTTATGGCTTTATATTATTATTGTTAGGTCGGCTGGGTTATATTGTGACTCCTTAGACTCCTATATATAGAAAGGAGGTTTTGTCATTTGAATCATCCAAGAATTGTTCATTTATGTAATGTAAAGGAGGTTGCCCCCTCGAAGAGGTTGAATTCTAAGGCGTTGATCTATCTTTTCTATATTTTTCTTGAGTTGGTTTCATAACATTAACAAAATTGAATCATAATTCTGTCTAAATAACACATCATCAACAATCATGAAGTTTTTTGCTTTCAGTCTTATGGCACGTTTATTTTTATAGGAAAGATTAGAAGAAGCATATCCATTTTTCAAATAGAATATCAAATTTGCATATTGGGATTCAGGATTAATGGTACTTATCTCATTGATTTCTTCAATATTGTTTGTACCTTCATGTTCCTGAATATTAGAAGCTCCTGCTAAAAACCTACAAAAACCTTGGCCTTTGAAAATATTTGCTGGTCTAATGTTCAAATCATACTCTTGTAATGTCATGACCCAGTTCGCCCTTTTTCCCCCAATTCCCTTTGAACTAGTAACTGTCTTACTGTTGAAAAAGGGACTATAACTTTTGTGTGAGCCTTTAAGAGAAAGGGCGGAAAGTGTTTAATGGCTTTGTATACAGAAAAGGCTTGCTTTTCAACTTCGGAGTAATTAAGTTTAGCACCTTGAAGGTTTGAACTATAAAATGAAATTGGTGCTTCCAAGTTTTGATCATTGATTTGTGGTAGCACTGCTGCGTGAGATGAATCAGAAGCAAGAGTATATAAAATGAAATGATTTGAAAAATCAGGGGTATTTAATGCGGGAGTATTTATGATTGCTTGCTTGCTTGAATCAAAAGCCTCATTTTCTATATGCCCCCATTTAAACACTTAGTTTTTCTTGATCATGGTTTGTAATGGTAACACAATCCGTGAAAAATATGGAATAAATCTTTTTACAAAATTAATTTGGCCTAAAAATGATTGCATTGTTTTTTTATTATGTAGAAATGGGATATCATAAATCTCTTTGATTCTATTTGGATCAATATAAATACCATCTTTTGAAAAAATGAATCCCAAGATTTTACCTTGGTCAAGAGCAAAAAAAGACTTCTTAGGATTGAGTGAAATTCCATACCTTTTACAGTGTTCGAAGATTTGTTTCAAATCATGTAAATGATTTGATATTTCTTAGAAAAAACAGTAATGTCATCCAAATAGACAACTACTGATTTATTGATTATACCTTTGAATGCTATGTCCATTGCTCTTTAGAATGTAGCTCCAGCATTGATTAATCTAAAAGGCATTTTTTTGATAGGCATAAGTTTCCCATTTAGTTCTGAAAGTAGTCTTAAGTCTATCATCGGGGTGCACCAAAATTTGGTTATACCCTAGAAAACCATCTAAGAAAGACATTAATTCAAAACCATCTACTGAATGGAGAGTTTGCTCAATTGTTGGTAGAGAGAATTTATCCTTTTGACTACTTTATTAAGATTTCTAAAATCAATACAAATTCTAATGTCACCATTTGTCTTTCTCACTAGCACCATGTTGGACACCCAATTTGAATGTCTGACAGGAAAAATTATCTTAACTTTCAAGAGTTTGTTTAATTCGTCTTTTATTTGACTTTCGAGGTTGGGATGAATTTTCCTTAATTTCTGTTGTACTTGTTTTTCTTCAGATATCATTGGAATTGTATGCTGTATGATAGAAGTATCATATGTTTTCAAATCATCATATTTCCAAGCGAAGACATTTTTATATCTATGCAATAATCTGATAAATGCAATTTTTTCTTCTAAAGTAAGTCCTAATCCCAGATTGATGTTTTGTGGCTTGTCCTCCATACCAAGGTTTATTAATTCAAATCTCAAAGTAGAACTTTGAAGCTTTGAATTAGTAACCTGTTTAAACCTATCTTTGATGTCATAAAGGTCTTCAAGTTTGACCACTGGTTTAGGTATTGAATTTTCTTCAAGTTTTTCTTTCATTTGAAGATCATGCTCACTTTCATCAATAATTTGATCATCATAAGACTTATCAGAAGTTAAGAAATTTAAAATGTCATCATCATGATTGAATACTCACCAATTTGTGACATTATCAGGAATCGAAGGTCTGAAAACTAACTCTACTGAAAATCTATTTGGACTGTAATCTTTAGGTGGAAGGAGCTTAGAAACAACATTGGCTAGTAAATCTGTTGTTGCATTTTGAGATCTAGGAATGGGAGAAATATTAAATGCTAGAAAATAAGATACAAGGTCTTGTACCAAGGATTGATAATGTTTAAGGTGACTAGAAAGACAATGTATAGTATTTCTAACTTGTTTTATAATAATTTCAGAGTCACCAAACACTTTCAAATATTGTACCTTAAGACCAATTGCTTTATAAAGTCCTTGAATCAAGGCTTCGTATTCAGTAGTATTGTTTGTGCACTCAAATTCTAATCTACATGATAACATGATCTTTTCTCCCTCAGGACTAACTAAAATACATCCTACTCCTGCACCTTAGTTAGATTTAGACCCATCAAAATATAATGACCAAAATAAAGGTTTATCTATAGTTTTATTTACAATTTCCTTAGCAATTTTAACACACCTTGATGTATCTGTTTGAGAAAAATTTTCAATTTGAGATGTGAAATTATTAACTGAGAAAGGTGATGATTGAGCAGTAAAATTACCAAAGAATGATTTAGATGAATAGTTACCAAGAATGTTATTGTTGAATGCTATAGGCTGGTTTTCTTGTTCAAACTCTGTTACAGTATGAGTCATATGCTTCTCCCGAACAATCTTAATCTGATTTGGCTTTCCTTTATAGGGCAGCACATGTGAGACCAATCGGTAGAAATGTAACCATGAAGTTTCTCAGACCAGTCTCTTCTTAAAATCAAACCATAGAACTTAGGAATATCAACAATTAAAATGTCAATTCTATGTGTCACTCTTAGATCAGCTAATAACCTAATGGTAACTGAGTTGATTTCTCCTAATACTTGGACCTTAGTTCTATCCAACTAGACAATATGGATTGCAGACTTTTGGAGTTCAATATTCAGTTTAGAACAAACTGAGGCTGGCATTGTATTTGAGGAAGCCCCTCAGTCTATCAAGCAATTGTGCAGATTTTTATTATAAATCTCGTAGGTCAAGAGAAAAGGAGGAGTATGGGAATTTGATCTATCTCTAATTGGAACGGAATTAGTAGTTTCTACTCTACCAGGTGGTGGTTTACCTGTCTCATTAGCAGCTTTGGGCAATACAACATTTGGAAGCGGAGAAGAAGGTATTGTTTCTAATTCCTTAAGTAGCAATTTTTATTGATGTTTGAGTTTACTAAGCTCAAACATAGTGATATTTGCCTTCGTTTTCTTCATGTCTTCAATGATGTTGCAATCCATAGAATCTGTAACTACTAACATTTTAGATGTTGAAGGTGGATTGGAAGCTGATGGTTGATTTTGAGTAGGTGTCGCTGTAGAGTTCTTTGTAGGAAAATTTTCTTTAGTAGTAGTACCCATGTTCTTTTTCTTCTGAGTTACTTGGACAGGTTCTGGAGTGCCTTTACTCTTGGTACTTACTCGAAAAGCTTCTTATTCATTTTCAATATCAAAATTGGGCAAAATGAAGTCCCACATTCCATGACATACTAGAGTTACCTCTTCTTCAGTTTCTTCAGATGATAAGACTATATCTTGTAGAATTGAGGCTTTTGTGATCCATATCAATTTTTTGAGAGATTCTTCAGCGTAAATCACATAAAATTTCATTTTTCGACGCGTTTCGAACCAAGTAGTGTGGTTCATCGCCAGGACAAGTTGAAGACTATATCCTTTTCTTCATCGTCCTAGGGGTCTGACTCTGTGTTAGATATAGCATTAGGGGGTTTTTATTTTGGTTTCTTAAAGTTTCTAAATGGATTTTTAGTTGAAGTCTCAGCTACTTGTTTCTTGGTTTCTGTCATTTCATTTGACATAGTCTTTAGAAATTTTTGGGGACCTTCCATATCATATGGATCTTTAGCCATTTTCTTCTTCGAATCATCTTTGATGGTGACTTTTTTGGATTTTCTATCTTCAAGAGCAACTTTCTTTTCTAAGGCGATGATATGTTTTTCTACAGCAAGTGCCTCTTTCATATTTTCTGCTAGAGTAAGTTTTGCAGCTCTATCTACAAAGATAGTTATGTTTGAAGGTAAAGCTGTTATATACCATTCACTTCTAACTTGTTCACTAGGTTTAGAGACAGTAGGAATCTTATTTAAGAGTTTATTAAATCGTGAATTGAACTCTTTTATAGGCTCTCTAGATTCTGTTTTAATATTTGAAAGATCATTGATTAATGTTGCTACAGATCTGTCATCACCATATTTAGTTAAGAATTGTTCTTGGAAAATATTCCAACTAGTAATGGATCCTGACGGTAAGGAAAAGTACCAAGACCCGGCTGATCCTTATAGGGTATAAGAGAAAAGTATAACAACCACATCTTCCTCAGTAACTCCTTTTAAGTTGACTGACAATATAAAGTTTTTTATGTGTTCGTCTGCCTGTATGCCTACATCTAGATTGAATTTTTGGCAACCATTTTTCAGGATGAGCTGGCAATGGGTGCAAAGGTGCAGGCATTGTGACTGCACCAGGATTGTTCCATGGGTTCTGTGCCATTGTCGAGTTACTGATGGATGATAGCACCGATGAAGTTCCAGATGGTTGGGAAGGAGTAGATATTGAGGTTCCAGATGGTTGAGAAACAGATGTTGAAGTTCCAGTACCCTATTGAACGACAATCTGGAGTGGAGAAGTGGATGGTTGACTTCGCACTGGAGAAGATGAAATGGATGATGATGATGAGAAAGTTTCACTATCAGACCATTTAGTTGTCTTCCTTGCTCTTTTCCTTTTAGGCAAAGGTAACTCAATAGGTTCAATACCAAGCTTTTCACTCTGAAGTCTGGTGAGGGGGTGAGAAGGAACGAATTGCGAAGTTACACTACCTTGAGATGACTTGGATTTCTGTGGTGATATTGAAAATCCTTGAAGTTTGTGAATTAGAGATTGTACTTCAAGAGATTCCAGAGTTGATTTATCTCAGATGTTTTGGGGTTGAGCAGTGGTTGTTGTTTCTTCAACTTCTCGCTTGAAAATTGGAGTTTCAGCATGCGAGGGAGAAGTAGAAGGTGAGGTGGAAGGAGATTTACTCTCAAAATGGATTATAGATTTGTGTTTGCTTTCCATTCACAGTTCATGCCATCCTTCTAGCGCCAAAAATGTTTATGGCTCAAAAATCGTTGCATCAACATTGGGGAAAACCACCCGGTCCGGACCTTAAAGGTAGATCCTTTTCCATTTGGTGTGGTGGCTCCGACTGGATATAATGGGACCAGTTTCCCAATGATTTATAATGGGATGGATAAGTGATCGATTTTCTAATATCTAATGGGAATGATGGATGATTTATTCTAAAATGCAACAATCTAAATAACTAATCTATTCCGGGAAGTCTTTCTCTTAATGCAATTTTTGATGATTCTTATTGACAAGTAGGCATATAGATAACTCTACTTATAAACAAAAATATTTATTCATATGATAATTACTTTGTTCAAGTATTTGAACAAAGTAATAATTAAAACGTTATTACACTAATCTTTATATATCATTGACATAAATATGTATGAAAAATAACAACTCTTAAACATTCAATAGTAATATGTCAAAGAATTGTTGTGAAAGCATATACATATATCAATAATAGCAAAATGAATAAATGTTGGTTCACATAAAAGCATGAAGCAAAAACATAGATAGTAGTACCATATATATTTGAGTCTCCTCCAATATTAATTTCTTTTAGAGAGGCCTTTCAACTTGGAAATTATTTCACAGGAAGCAATAGTGCATATCACATAAAAGTATTATTCATCAAAACTCATAATTTCGATCCAATTTTTATAAAAATAAATATATCGAAAGCACAATAGTGCAACTTCTGATCCAAGTCTTAATACAAAAATTTGAGGACCCTTTCTAAAAACATGAAAGGGTCTATAAATACTATTAAACTAACAAACCATGAAATAAATGTGCTATGTGCTGGTATAACCAAATCAAAAAAAATGTGACAATCATCTCAAAAAAGACATGCTGCAGTCGATCATAATGGTTCACTGCATTGGCTGATCATCTCGTGACCTGACCTGACAAATGGCTAGCATCGGTTGAAGTTCGGGAAACACATGACTGATTGCATCGATGAGTTTGGAAATCATATGATCGATTACATCGGTGAGGCATTTCATCGTTGTCCACTAACTATGTGGTTTAACAAGAAAAAACCAAAAGGTTTCCCATGTTAAAGTTTGAATACCTCCGATCAATCTTTCCCTCTGCTCCAGTTCCTATTTCCATGTCTGTTCTAATGCTTTCATTGATGGAAGTTTGCTTGGAGAACACTCTGTAATTAAATTTGACAAATAAAGAATATCATTAATCAATTCTACCAAATTGCTTGTTGCTAATCTGCATCTTGATGTCGCCCTTTCCTCATTCATTAGTTGAGATTTCCATTCAGTGAATAGGATTTCTTTATGCGATTCCAGAATTTGTGGTAGATTAGCAGCTTTTCCTTCTTTGGTTTCTTGCCAAGAGAGAAAATTTGTTAATGTTTCATCTGCTTGCTCCAATTTGTGTCTCGCACAAATTGATTTATCAACCATAGATGCTGACATTTCACATAGGGGAAGAACAAGTGAGATGTTATGACATAATAGGCTCAACTAATTAGACAATTCTTTGGTAATTTGTAGAGCCTCCGATCTGAATTCTCCCACTTGGGGATATTCTTTGAATCTTTCTATTTGCAGTGATAGTTGATCAATCTGTTCTTCTTTTGATTTGCTCAATTGTTCATTTAATGATCACAGCTTGCTCAATACTTGGGATAGTTGTTGTTGCTTCTGAATTGCATGTTGATCAATCCTTTGTTTTTCTTTGAGCAATTTCTCGTTCAATTAATCATTTGACTGCCTCTGGGCTGCTAACTGTTGTTCCAACTGCTCTATCTTCTGCTACTTCTCTTGTACCTGTGTTTCCAGCAAAATTATTGCTTGGTCCTTTTCCTCAAGAAAGTTACTGACCTCCGATGCTTTATCTATTGTAGCCACTGTGTATACTCCAGCATACTAAGAAAGTTTAGTGAGATCTTCAGAAGGATTGACTTCTTCTCTCCATACCACATTTGTTATCTCCATTTGTGAAGCCAAAAGAGGAGATTGATCATCTTTCCTCTTTTTCCTTTATCTTTTGATTACACCCCTATTCTTAGGGATGTAGAAGACACCCAAGGTTGGTATTTCTTCTACATGTAAAACAATTTCATCGAGAGGGGTTTTCGGGGATTATTTCTACATCCTTTTGAGCTATGGGTGGGCCACTAGTTCCTTCAGTTGAAACTGTATTGATTGTTGATTTATGACCAGTTGTCACCTCAGGTGTGATGAATCCTTGAAGGTTCTCAGTATTACTAATGATAGAGTCAAATTTTTACCATTCTTGGATCAGTTTAGGATCAATATAAATGCTCGAATCGATGATTTCACTACTTTTTCCTTGTCCCTGCTCCTACTCTGGCAATTTTTCTTTTTCAGGAATCTTTTCCACTATAGGAGTCTTATTGACAGCTTTCTGTTCAGTTTGACTTGGTGGCTGAACTGTAGGGGTTGTAGTTAATAGGTCCATAGGTATAGTTTGCAACCTCTAAGCTCTGAGCCTACTGAACATTTCTAGGCCCTCTTCTTCATACCTGATCCTAGCCAATCATTTAACCTGAAAAAATGTTTCAACTGAAGCAAATAAATCATCAAAGCCATCCACTTCATGATCAAATTTGGCAAGTTTAGCTTGAGCGGTAACGTTATGGGCAACCTTTCTTGGGTCGTATTCCCTATTTGGAATGGTAGCAAGATTCAACATCTAAATATTCTCTGCCTCTTTCTCTGCATGCTTGTAATCATGTAAAGTAAAAATGCCACATCGTAAGGGAAATATAGGCCACATCTGTTTCTTGGAATCCCTAAGGGTTCTTGATGTGCCTTCAACATTTATCTGATATACCAATACCCGTGCTAACAATTTATCATGAACATATAGAGGGAGAACATGGGGTTTAGTGAGACTGCCAAAAAGCCTCACATAGGTAAATTTCTCCTCTTTGAACCAGCTACCTACTGTTGTCAAATCAATTGTTGCTTCCTAGGATATCCTAAGGGTAGGCTTATTGAAAATAGAATAAAATACAGGTAAAACAAAACCATTTCAAATTATGTACAGGTGATTCTTATAGTGTGCCTTCCACAACTGTTTGTGATAAATATGAATAGGATTCGGATCTTGGGAAGTCCACTTCCATCTAAGTACCAGGTATTCAGAATTAAAACAGATAATATCCAAAATATATGCATTGTAGTAGAAAGGAGGAATGATTCGGGAAGTTGTATATGCATTCCTTCTATATTCTAATATCTCAGTGGCTAGTCTATCAGACAAAATATTTGCCCAATCCATAACAAAACCATTAATTGTAGCTTCCATTAACGGGACCATATTTATAGTGAATTTTGCAAAATCATGTTGCCCCACAGCCTACACATCATAGCTCTAGCATAACAATAAGGAGAAGCTAATGAGTCGACAGAATACTTACCCAATGACTCATGTTTATGTTTCTCCAGGAAATGCCTCCATTGCTTGATCGAGTTCGACTCCAAGTCGTTTTCCTTTGCAAATGCTTCTTGGAATGCCTTGTTGTATCGCTTCTCGGGTGGAGGTAGATGGTACATTTGCCTAAGATCTTCAGGCTTGAATGAGCCAAATATCCTTCCATCTGTCATGCTAAATGTTCTATCTGAAGTTGGGATTTTCTTAACAACCCATCTTACCACATTAGTGTATGGCAAAATTTTGGCCCGCGCTGCTATCCTATGAAGGTATGAATAGGCCAACTCTTTGAGGGTTTCCTCTGAGTTGTTGGTTGAATCGGCTGTGGCTTCCACTTCTAATTCCTCAGGCTCCTCTGCTTCTATCAAATTATAAATGCTTTCCCAGATGGCGTTTCCCAAACCAAGACATGTCGTATCTGATATTAATCCCTTCTTGCTTGGTCCTGGTCCTTTGGCTGTAGGAGTTGTTTTGGCCTTATTAAATTTCTTTCCCATCTTATCTGGATTCATGGATTTGAAGGAACTCCGCACAGGAAATTGCAATCCGTAACAAAAAGATATTGCCGCTAAAAGCCAATACGAAAATGAACAGAATTACGGTGATTGTCATATGATAAATCAAATGTAGTTAACAATTACCACGAATGAAATCTTTTAAAGGATTTACTCTTAATTGTAAAATTTAATAATCGTTCAAACCGCCAATCATGGTGAATAAATACCATAAATACCCATCTCTTCAATCGTATACATGATTATTTCAAGCATGCTTTGGATTTCCTCGATCGATGATCAGCGATAAATCGCAAATTGCAATCGGGAGTTTCAAAGGGAGAGGCTTTATGACTTGCAATGAATATCTCTGATTGCCAAAAGTGATATTACAATAAAGCGGAGTACGATCCATGCAAACTGTTTTAGCATATGTTTCCCTCTTGAGATGCACACCCAATTGATTGATCACAAATACTGGTTTGGATTTCGCTTTTATCCCTTTGTCATACGAATATCTCTGATTGTCGATTGCGATATCCTTTATCGGATTGGAAGATTTGATGAGGCCTTGTGTGTTTCGCTTTGTCATATGATATCTTCGATTGTTGATTGTGATTTCCTTTATCGGATCAGAGGATTTGACGAGGCTTTGTTTGTGTTTGTCCTTTAATCATTGCGATATGCAATCTTCGATCGTTTTATCACAAATGTGGAATTATTTATAATATTTTTAAAGGAACACTTTGTTTTTTATCAAAAGGCTTTATAAAATGAATTATTTACATCGGACCTTTTGATAAAAAAAATTCTTGTAATGAGGTCAATACCAGTTTTATTTATCAACTCACAAATCTAACTAAGTTTATTTAAAAAGGGACCCATTTCATATTAAAGTTTTTTATAGAAATGGGGGGTTGTTGTACAACACAATAGGTCCAAAAGATTCCCAATGGGAAGGAGTGATCAGATATTGATCTGAGACCTTAAGGACCAATCAGGTGTAGACACGTGGCAAGCTCGGAGGCCGCCACGTGGCCCTGGAATAGTTATGTAAAATATGTTGGGGTTCGACGAAATTGAACTTGTGACCTATAGCAAGACAGGACAATGCTCTACCACCTCCGCCAAACGTTGTTTCTTAACAAACCATGGATGCGGTGCATATTTATTTTGTCTCGGACCTTTCCAGCTCCAATGGATATCATGTCGTCTGCTCACCAAACTAACCAGATGATCTCAACTGTTGATGTGTTCCGCTCAATCTAATGGTTGTCGCGCAATCTCATGCAGATTCATGCATGATAGTTAATACTCTGAGAGCACGTGAGAAAAGTTGTTTTGGTGTGCTACATGTCGACTATTAAGGCTAATAACATGCTTTTGGTAAATTATAGCATACAACCTTTTGCCCACATGAGAAACCGCTCTTCAGTTATCAATACTATAGTTGAAGATTAACCATGACCACCAGATATACGAGCGATAAGGTCTTATCCCTAACCGCTGGGGTATACCACCCATATGTGCGTCAAGAAGTTAATTTAACAACAACCTCTGACGGTCAGCCTGGTAGAGTAGATAAACTTAGGCAGATATGCTAATTTTAGTGGAAGATAAGTGCAATTTGCCAATATTGGTGGAGTATCCCTAGAGGATATTGCATGAAAGCACTCTAAGAGCAGTTTTCGATAGAAAATAGAGGAAACAAAAGAAAATAAAGGAGAAGTAGAGAAGGATCGAGAGTGGAACAAGAGGTTCACTGGGCTAATTAGAGCCTTTTGAAGCCAATGGAATAGTCTAAAGAAGCTGGGGAAATCATCTTCATGGAGAATTTCATCCAGGAGGATTGATGTTCGAGCTTAGGAGCCACCAAATGTTGGAGGCAGTTCTAGGAGCTACCAGTACTTGTTCTTTACGAGCCAACAAACGTTCCTAGCTGTAATGGGCCTTCTGAATCCATTGTAGGGATTTGTAGAAGAATTTGGATACTTCTAAAGGCAGTGATGCTATAGGGAAGTTTCAGGGAGAAAATGATCAAATGATCAATCTATTGTTGGTGTCTAATATGTGCTGGAGACAACAGAAGAAGTTTCAGAGACAGTTGAAGAATTCTGAAGGAGTTAGTGACATCTAGAAGCTCATGGTAACTTAGAGCAATGATTGAAGGAATCAAGACTAAATAAGCTTAGATTTGTTTGCAGAGTGATGACAACCATGACAGGGATATAGAGGGTATTATAAGCCCATTGGTTTAGTTCAGTAACCTTTGGAGTTAAATGTGAAATTTGTAAAAAGAACTTTTCCATAATCCTAAAGAGCCAAGTCAAGATGACAAAAGCTCAAGGATACGTAGCCCACGATATTTGGGTGAACTCTTATATTAAATTTTTTGTTATGTGTTGATTTTTATTTGCTGCTTTATATGACTGTTATATATGTGGTTAATATCAACATAAACACATAAGCACTTACACAGTTAAGAACAAACAACATACACCTATCTCAAGTATTTAATCTGCAAATGCCATACATAAGCTAGATCAATTATTTATAAAGCTTTGGAGTGGGAGGTTCTTGTAAGCATAACAAGTTGTTAAACCCCCATTTCAGATCCGATGGTATTAAGGCAGAATGCTTGATTGACAAAGCAATAGGTTGCTTGTTTGACTTGAAAGGTGTTTAAACAGTACAAACGATTTGACTCTTTGATTGTTTGTAAACCGACGAATTGTTTGAGTTTGTAAAGGTG
Source organism: Pinus taeda (assembly GCA_000404065.3). NCBI lineage: Eukaryota > Viridiplantae > Streptophyta > Pinopsida > Pinales > Pinaceae > Pinus > Pinus taeda. The sequence goes on from APFE030687617.1 coordinate 286,267, forward strand.
AAGGGAAAGCTACTCATAACTAAGTCCATGAGAGGATTAAAAGGAAGAAGGGTTGAGGGCATTCTCCTTACCCAAAGGACCTCTACGCAAAAGGCTTCCTGAATAAGCTTTGTTAATTTTGTTGAAGTTCTTTGTTCATTTTTATAATGACAACTTCTACAAGTGAGTCTTCAAAATCCTCCTCCTTCACAAGATTCTTTGATGAAGACATGAAGCGAGACTTGTTCATCTTGATGGATATGGTGAAAGAAATGTATGAAGATGAAAGGAAGAGCACAAAACTTCGAGAGGAGTTGAATTCCATGAAGGAAGAGAAGCAGTTGCTTTTTAAAAAGTTGCAAGAAATGGAGAGCCAACTTCATATTGTAAATATGAACCTAGAAGGGATGCATGAGTTGGAGATACAACTCCTTGTTGCCAAAGAATCCTTAGTCAAGTATCAAATTGAAGAAGAGGTAAACAATCCTAGTTTGTCTTCAATTTCATCTAAGAATGTTTATGTTGCTTCTTTTGAAAAACATATAAGAGGCATAGGGTCCAAGTTGATGTCAAAAATGGGCTATGAAGGAAAAGGATTGGACAAACATGAACAAGGCATTGTTGAGCCAATAATGGTTGAGGAAAGGCCTAATTATTTGGGTCTTGGCTATGGATAATCTTATGGAGAAATTTCCAAAGCTGCCATGAAGGCAATTGAAAGAGTTCCTAGAAGGAGTTCATTTTAGGTTCTCTACCTCAAGTTTGTAAAGATTATATTCATGGGGAATGCAATAGTTTGAAACATACTTTCCAAGAAGAAGGTGTTCATAAGCATGTAGTTGAACAAGAGAGTTGTAAAATCTCTCAAATCATTGAAGAAATTGATGGTGTTCCAAAGGGAGCCACTCCCTCATTCGACTCACCCCCTCATGAAGGAAACCAAGGTGAAAGAGAAGGGTATAAAAGTTGAGTATGAGACTCGCTTTAATGCAGCAAAATTATATTCATTTCAGCTTTGTAAGTAAATGTACATATGATTGAGGATCTTGTACTTATGATTGTGCTTAAGAGAAAGTTGAAGAATGGAATACATACATGAGAATGGTATGTATGAACACAAGGATGTTGATTATTTCCTTTTATTTGAAAATGTATGTGTAATTGACTTGATGGTCGATTTCTTTCTTTAAACATATATGCAATGTCATTACGACTTAGAAAAGTTGATTTGGTCTCCAGGATTGAAAAGGGGGATAATGATGAAGTGCTTCACAAGAGGTGGAATTCTTCCTTTATGTGCTTGAATTGAAGAGTCAGTTGTTAGAAAAGGCATGTTTTTGTCGGCTTGTTATTTAGTCAATCATTTGTATACAAGATGTAAAGACATGATGATGATTAACATGATGTCAAATTTGTTTCTTTTGTTGGAGCAAGATTTTATGTGTTTTTGACAAGATGTCAGTCAAACATACTTCCATTGGTACATATGCAAATTCCAGTTGAGTTTGCATTTGTTTATGATGTAATCTCACATTTGTTTGAGCCACTTTGGATTGATGATGAAGGAAGCGATGTTTAGCTACCTTTTGTGAACTTCTCAACAGAAATTTTGAATGAGTTTAAAGAAGACAGTTCTTCATAGGAGAACAAGTGCATCTAGGAAGGAAAGTGTTGAGTACCTTTGAGTTTTGGTTCAAAGGCACTAGCCATGCAGGCAAGTGTAATGAGGCTGAAAGAACAGGGTGTTGTACTCTCATCTACTCTATAGATTAGATATCAGTATTTTGGGGTCCAAAAGATTCCCAATGGGGAGGAGTGATCAAATGTTGATCCAGGACCTTAAGGACCAATCAGGTGCCAACATGTGGCAAGCTCAGAGGTCGCCATGTGGCCCTGGAATGGTTATGTAAAATATGTTGGGGTCTGACGAAATCAAACTTATGACCTCTATCAAGACAGGACAACACTCTACCACCTCTGCCAAACGTTGTTTCTTAACAAACCATGGATGCGGTGCATATTTGTTTTATATCAGATGGAGGTTTGTTTTATAAAGTGCTTCAATCCGCGCCATTAACCTGACCTTTCCAGATCCAACGGATATTGTTTCATTCACTCACCAAACTAAACAGATGATCTCAACTGTTGATGTGTTCTGCTCAATCTAACGATTGTCGCGCAATCTCACGCAGATTCATGCATGACGGTTAATACTCTAAGAGCACATGAGAAAAGTGGTTTGGCGTGCTACGTGTCGATTATTAAGGCTAATCGCGTGCTTTTAGTAAATTAAATCTTACAGCCTTTCGCCCTTACAAGAAACCGCTCTTCGCTTATCAATACTGCAGTTGAAGGATTATCCACAACAGCTAGATATATGTGTGATAAGGTCTTATCCCTAACTGACGGGATATACCGCCCATATATGCGCCAGGAAGTTAATGTAACGGTGGCCTCTGATGGTCATCCTGGCAGAGTGGATAAACTTAGGTGGATATGCTAAGTTTAGTGGAAGATAAGTGCACTTCGCCAATATTGGTGGAGTACCCCTAGAGGATATTGCATAAAATCACTCCAAGAGCAGTTTTCGACAGAAAACAGAGGAAACAAAAAAAAATAGAGCAGAAGAAGAGAAGCAACAAGAGTGGAACAAGAGGCTCGCTAGGCTAATTAGGGCCTTATGAAGCCTATGGAATAGTCTAAAGATGTTGGGGAAGTCATCTTCAAGGAGAATTTCATCCAAGAGTATCAATTTTGCAGCTCAAGAGCCGCTAGAGATTGGAGGTAGTTGTAGGAGCTACCAGTACTTGTTCTCACTGAACCAATAGTCATTCCTGACTAAAATGAGCCTTGTGATTCCATTGCAGGGATTTGCAAAAGAATTTGGAGATTTCTAAAGGCCTTGATGCTATAAGTAAGTTTCAGGCAGCAAATGATCAAATGATCAGTCTTTTGTTGGTGTCTGATATGTTTTGGAGACAGTAGAAGAATTTTCAGAGACAGTTGAAAATTTTGAAGGAGTTAGTGACATCTAGAAGCTTAGGGTAGCTTAGAGAATTAATTGAGGTAATCAAGTCTAAGGAATCTTAGATCTGTTTGTAGAGTGATGGCAGCCATGACAAGGATATAGATGGTATTCTAAGCCCATTGGTTCAATCAAGAACCTTTGGAGTTAAGTGTGGAACTTGTAAAAGAAACTTTTCCATAATCCCAAAGAGCCAAGTCAAGATGACAAAATCTCAAGGAGACGTAGCGCATGATATTTGGGTGAACTTCTAGACTAAATTTGTTGTTATGTGTTGATGTTTATTTACTGCTTTATATGACTATTATATATGTGGTTAATATCAGCATAAACACATAAGCACTTAAATAGTTAAAAACAAACGACAGATACCTATCTCAAGTATTTAATTCTGCAAATGTCATACATAAGCTAGATCAATTATTTATTAAGCTTTAGAGTGGGAGGTTCTTGTGAGCATAACAAGTTGTTAAACCCCCATTTCAGATCAGGTGGTATCAGAGCAAGATGCTTGATTGACAAAGTAATAGGTTGCTTGTTTGACTTGAAAGGTGTTTAAACAATACAAAGGATTTGACTATTTGATTGTTTATAAACTAACTAATTGTTTTAGTTTACAAAGGTGAAGGGAAAGCTACTGATAGCTAAGTCCAGGAGAGGACAAGAAGGAATAAGGGTTGAAGGCATTCTCCTTACCCAAAGGACCTCAAGGCAAAAGGTTGCTTGAATAAGCTTTGCTAATTTTGTTGAAGTTCTTTGTTCATTTTTATAATGACAACTTCTACAAGTGAGTCTTCAAAATCCTCCTCCTTCACAAGATTCTTTGATGAAGACATGAAGCGAGACTTGTTCATCTTGATGGATATGGTGAAATAAATGTATGAAGATGAAAGGAAGAGCACAAAACTTTGAGAGCAGTTGAATTCCATGAAGGAAGAGAAGCAGTTGATTTCTGACAAGTTGCAGGAAATGGAGAGCCAACTTCATATTGCAAATATGAACCTAGAAAGGATGCATGAGTTGGAGATACAACTCTTTGTTTCCAAAGAAGCCTTAGTCAGGTTCAACTTGAAGAAGAGGTAAACAATCCTAGTTTGTCTTCAATTTTCTCTAAGAATGTTTATGTTGGTTCTTTTGAAAAACATACAAGAGGCATAGGGTCCAAGTTGATGTCAAAAATGGGCTATGAAGGAAAATAATTGGGAAAACATGCACAAGGCATTGTTGAGCCAATAATGGTTGAGGAAAGGCCTAAGTATTTGTGTCTTAGCTATAGACAATCTTATGGAGAAAGTTCTAAAGCAGCCATGAAGGAAATTGAAACAATTCCTAGAAGGAGTTTCACTTTAGGTTCTCTACCTCAAGTTTGTAAAGATTATAATCATGGGGAATGCAATAGTTTGAAACATACTTTCCAATAAGAAGGTGTTCATAAGCATGTAGTTGAACAAGAGAGTTGTGAAGGCTCTCAAATCCTTGAAGAGATCGATGGTATTCCAAATGGAGCCACTTCCTCATTCAACTCACCCCCTCATGAAGGAAACAAAGGTGAAAGAGAAAGGTATAAATCTGATTTCAATCATATTTCTTTTGATTATGTAAAGCATGGTAAATTTCCACATAAGCATTGGAGAAAAATTGCATGTTCCTTTTGTGGTTTGGTTAACCACAGTGATTATACAATATTTAAAGAGGAATTGCTTTAGGATAAGAAAGAACCAGAAGACAAGAAGGTAGGAAATACAACGAAAGAAATTGCATGAGCAACAACAAATTCCAAGCAGGAAATATCGAGAGAAATATATGTCTTCGGAATTTCAAGGAAAAATCGTCATTTTTGCAAGTTTTTTAAACTGTATTTGATAGGGAAATCACCCATGACAAACAATTTGTGCCTCAAATTCCATCCCTGATCGATAATAATTTATTTCTATATATGTGGGTGCATTAGATGTGCATTGAACCTGGATCGGGGAGAGAAATAGACTTTGCATTGCATTTTAGGTGAAAAAGAGAGATTATAAGAGTAATAGAGTAATAGTTGAGAAATGGCTCTGGACTTCTGGGTTTCTCCTTCGAATTATAAATACTTATTTATAGTTGATATTGAAATGATTCGTCCACGTATAATTAGTTTTATATTAGTTTGTGAGCGATATTGAAAAATCTATGAAATATAGTATTAAATTAAATAATATAATAATAAAACAATGTATTGACTCAATTAAAAATAATAAAATATTATTAAGACAATTTAAAAATTCATAATATAAATATCAATCTAAAATATAAAACATACATACATATTATATATATATTTATTCTTAATTTATAGGTATTTATATTATATATATATATTTATATATATATATATATATATATATATATATATATAATATATATATATATATATATATATATATATATATATATAGATATAGATATAGATATCATACCTATAAATTAAGATCTATTTTATCATATAAATTAAAATAATAATTCATTTTTCGAAGTGCAAACCAACTTCAGATCTACTAAGGACTAGAGGAATCAAATATTTTAAGATGCAAACATGTCCTCAATTTTGCATTCAAAAAGGGGTTTACTTCTTAAGAGATTTGATGGAGGTTGTTGGTACCAAGCCAACAATATTTATAGACAAATACATATTTGTCGAGGTATTATAGCTCATCATGTGCCTAGGAAGGATTTAAACGGAAGATAACAATCATTTTGCCCAACCACCCAAGATAACCCTAATTGACAATATAATGCTAAAATTATAAAATAATCCATCAATATAGGGAAATCACAACTTTGAGAAACAATCCATGAATATAAAGAGTTCACAATTTCAAGGTTCAAGTTTGACTGTTTGTAATGATTCATGTTAGAAATAACTATTTTATATGTGATATTTTCAAGTGAGTAACTGTTTTAGGTGTGTTTTCTTGGAAATTTAGGCCCAAATAATTTTTTTATAATGAAGTTAGTTTTCTAGGTGTTTTTTTTTCAAATATAATGTAATGGGAAATTTTGTTATTTAAAAATATTAATTTGTTAAATAGTATATTTTTTTAAGATTGATTGCACGTAAACATGTAATTTTATGTAATTTTTCTTTATTGAATTTAGATTTGACAAATGTTCGTTTTGAAATAAAAATAAAATATTGTTCCTTAAATAAAAAACCAATGTCATCTCCAATCAAATAAATTAAACATGCACATTTAGTTGGTTTTAATTAAAAAATTAAAAAATTTCAAGAATATCTCTCATTATGCTGCATTGGTTAGTTGTTGATATTACAACCTAGTATGAAAGAGATGTAGATATAGCAATCATAGATCAGATTTTTTGAGGTGCAAACCTTTTTTAGAATGCAAAACTTGAAAAAAGTTTTTTATACCCTTTTGATATATATATATATATTATATTATATATTTATATATATATAATATATAATATATATTTTATATATATATTATATATATATATATATACTTTTCATGGTTCATTTTAAAAAAAATGAATGCATAAATAGATCAATCCTTGAAATCCCTTAGTACTTGGAATGTGTAAGGGAGTTCTCTAAATGCGACTTTTTGGAGATTCCGGTGACCGAATCCGGCGGAAGAAATGAGGTTAAATCTTGATTTTTAGCAGTTAAAATGGTTTTTTAACTGCATATTTGGATTCAGCGCCCTGGAAAACCCCTGGGAGCCATTGATTGTGCAAAAATTAGCTATCAAACTTGGGATTCCAATGAATTGCTGCCGGATTTTGACCGGAAAAATCCGCCGGAAAGACTTTCAAAAAGTCGCGTTATAGACTACTGTTGTGTAAAATACACAGGTTAAACTTAAAATTTTAACAAATATTTGATAGAATTCACAAAATTGGTCAAAAATATACCTTAAAAAATGCCAAAATATAGAATAACAAGACCACTTGAACCATAACAATTTTTTTTTCAATTATCTTATATAACATATACATAGTTAACATTGAAATATTATATATGGTTTAAAAAAACATGTATATATTATATAAAGTAATTAAAAAAGGAGTTGTCTATAATGCGACTTTTTGGAGATTCCGGTGACGGAATAATGTCCACCTGTCTTGGATAGATGGTGATTGGGTGCTCTCTTAAAGCACTTGTGAAGTCATCCGTTTAATTCCCCGCCTTGATTGGGTTGATATATTGGACATGATGAAGATGTAGCTCTAATAAAAATATAAATGAATATGCGTTTTTTATTAGTTTTAATTCAAACCATTATAAAAATTAATAACACTACTCCTTTGCTAGCTTTTATTGTTAATATGACAACTCAATATAAAAGAGATGTACTATAAATATTTCACGTTCATTCTTTCATAAACAAAGTAATTAAAATTTAAATAAATTTATATTACATTATAAATATTTTAATATTAAAATGGAAATAACTATTTGAATATCCATATTAACTAATATATTTCAATATGAATTTCATATATATAGATAGAGAAAATATATGGTTTGACCATATTAAAATATTTTAATATCCAAAAAAAAGTGATTAATAGTAAAATAATTTAATTACTTTCTTTTAAAAAGAAAATTGTAATTCATTTAATTGATATAAAATTTAAAAAATATTAACAATAAGAATATTAATGTGAATCATAACTAAAATATTTCATTTATGTAAAATTTAAGTAATATCAATGTGTATTTAGAAATATATTAATAATAACAAAATATTTTAATATAGAGAATATATATATATATATATTAAAGCAATTAAAAAAATGTTTTATGGTGAAAATGTCTGAAGTAATCTCACTCTTTTGGCTCTATTATTTTTCTAAAGTAAATTTTGCTTAAAATATAACAAATATTTGTTGGAATTGCAAATTTAAGTGGTGTATTCTACACAATCCAAGTTCCCAAGTAAACTTTCAAAGAATTGTATCCATTTATGCATTCAAATATGCACTTTAACCAATGAAAAATTAAGCATGATATATGTTTATATATAACTAGTATAGATCCATTTTTTCAAACTTTTTTTTTCCCAAATTTTGCATTTTAAAAAAAGAATTACATATCAAAAGAACAGATCCCTGGTAGTTAAAATGAATCTATATAAGTATACTCTAAAAAAAATTTACACTTCAAACTATTGATCTCTTTCCATCTTTTTTATTAACCATGATTATATATATATATATAAACTAAATTTTGAAATATCATAATTATAAATATGAATAGTAATATTTAAAATTATTTTAATATGATAAATATATTATGATTTTTTTATAAAAAAATTTAATTTTATTAATAGAAAAAAGTGCATTCTTATTATTTTATTATTATTATAATTCAACAATGTTATCTTCTTCTATTATCATTATTATTAAATTTTAATGCTTTACCACACTATACTTCACTAAAATATCTTCTTTCTAATGTATGTGATACGAGTCCATACTATTATAAATTTAATTTTAAATTTAACACTTTATTTATGTAATGCTTTACTATAACATCTATTAATCGCCTCGTTGATTTAACCTCCCACTAAAACTCTCCCCTACTAAACTCTGAGCCCTTACCCCATTCTATATAGAAAAGCTCTGTAATTATATTTTTAATAAAAAAAATCAATTAACAATCTCTTCAACTTATATATTTGCTAAAACTAGCATAATCACATTAATATATATGGTTGATAGAGCCCATATCACATACATATATTATTTATCAATAATATTTAAAATTAATGTTATTATCAATAATATTAATATAAATATAAGATCATATTAATAATAATTAATTTTATATTATTACTATTATATTAAATAATATTAATAATAATAATATATTAAATAATAATAATTATTATATTATTATTATTTATTCTAGTATTATTATATATTATTAATTTTAGAGTACAAATTCATTCATGCTACTTTATCTAATTCTACACTAATCTTAAACTTAAGACAACCCAAATTTATAGCTGAGCTAGGTTTATACATCTGTATTTGAAAAGTAAAGCAATCTTCCATAGAGCAGTCCTTCAAAATTCATTCATGCTACTTTACCTAATTCTACACTAATCTTACACTTAGGACAACCCAAATTCATAGTTGAGTTTCGTTTATACATTTGTATTTGAAAAGCAAAGCAATCTTCCATAGAGTATTCCTTCAAAGCATTAACATTTAAACCACACTCACATGCTAAATTTATAGTGAACACATAATTGATCTCCTGGAGATTCGTGGCATAACCTTGTACTCCTCATTTGTGGGGCGAAACATATTCTTCTGGGGATTCAAGAGTCCTTAAGTAATATCAAATGCCAAAACTTCTCATAGAGGTTGTCCACATTAAATTTGTCACTATCAAGCACCTGTGGTAGTGTACAAATATATATATATATATATATATATATATATATATTATATATATATATATATATATATATGGATGGTAAAGAAGATTTGTTATTAATCGAAGAAGACATAGCCTTCACAACTTGTAACCCACATCCTTGGAGTACACAATCTGGTCTTAAACACTTTGAGGGAAATCTTAACACTGGAATGGATGAATCGATTTGCACTGAAGACATAGGAAAATACTTTGTTATATATTTGCTTATATATAAATGAATGTTATAAATAATAATGAGGAACTTATCATGGAAGAACTTATTAGAATTGGAATAATCTCAAATTCCTAGGAAATTGGTGGGTGGGGAACCAAGTGGCACGAATCTATTTTTAAATTTTATTAAATGTAATGGACCATTTTGCTAAATAAAATTTGCTTATATATAAATGAATGTTATAAATAATAATGAAGAACTTATCATGGAGGAACTTATTAGAATTGGAATAATCTCAAATCTCTAGAAAATTGGTGGGCAAGGAGCCATGTGACACGAATCTAAATTTTTTCAATTTATTAAAAGTCAATGCAACAAACTATATAATATACTACATCAACAAACCTCCCTCCATATAAAGTTCATATATATACACCTATCAGTGAGTAACCTTCAATATATAGATACACGAATAACACAAAAATACATTAAATCAAATTATTACGATGTGTAAAACAAAAACCACCTGATGACCATGGCTGCTTCTCTTTTTTTCTCTTTTTTTAACCATGTTTTACAGATTTAAATTATAAGGACCTTGGTTGTCACTTTTAGTTTTAATACATAAAAGTTGGGAATTGCCTATTGCCATATATTAAAAACTTCTGGTTAAGGCCAATTTGAATTTGTATACTTATATATAGGTATGCTGGAAAGAATTCGTAAGCGAGTTTCACATGCAGCAAAGGCTGTAAATTAGTGACTGGTTACTCTTTAAAACCATAACACAAGCATATCGTGACAACGATCTTCGTACCTTGAGGGATCATTTTATTGTATGCAATTTGCGAGGAGTGGGTATATAATCATGGGCGGCAATAGCTCGGAATTTGGCGTGATGACTCCATTTGGCCTCAGACAAGTGTGCTCCATATAATAAATTGTTGGTATATTATATGTTAATTTCAAACCAAATTAATTCAAAAATAATACACTATATATATATTATATACCATGTAATGTTAATGATGATGATGGTTAATGTCTGTTGAGACTAAACATTGGTTTATCGGACCTAAAAAACAAATTATTTATTTTGATTTAAGATTTTATTCTTATGCTCAAAAAGCTTGGAGAGAAGCCTCCCGAGTTTACTATAATTTTGACATTGTAAAAGGCTAGGAAGGTCAGTTTTGTAACAAAGATTGTGACACTGAGATTTAATGTGGTTGTACGCGGGACACTCTAAGAGGAAGTGGTTTTCATCCTCGATGTTTATTTTATGTTTATTTTTTAAATTTAGATAATTTTATTTAATATAAACAATTTTAAAACTACACTTTATTAATAAAAATGACAACCACAGGTTAATGTAACTTTCAAAATATTTATTCTTTTCAAAACTCTAAATTAAATCATCTAATTTTTTTCTTAATTAATATATATTTAAAAATTAAATATTCAAAACTTATTTTTATAAAATTTCTCTTAACATAAATATATATAAAACAATCTATTCTCTCTCTCTCTCTCTCTCTCTCTCTCTCTCTCTCTCTCTCTATATATATATATATATATATATAAAATAGGAAAAGGAAAATGCTCTTCATGGCTGCAATGGTGCACTAACTGTCATAACCACCAACGGCGCACAACTTGAACCTGTAGTCTTCCAAGCTTAGACAAAAACATTGTCAGGACTGGCACTGTAGTTCTGAGTGCAAGGATTAATGAACAGTGCAATGGGGGAGGCATCAGTCCCTCCCCCCAAAAATAACACTACAAAAAATCCAACAGAGGGAGAAACAAAAAATCCAAAGAAGTCTGAGGCACGGCCTGCGCAGCAGACGCAGAAGAATGAACAAGAAAATCTGGTACAAAATGCAGAGGACAGACAAGAAACATCAGGTCAAATGAAGAAAGCCTCATCGCCAACATGCAAATCCATTGCTACAGAAAGGCCGAAGATTGAGCTACCTAGCCATAGAATCAATGCGCAAACACAATATATGAAAGATCACGCACTGATCGGCAAATTTATAGGTTTTTGGCCGACTGAAAAAGCCCTGCAAGGCTAGATAATTACGAAGTGGAAGCCCAAAGGTCATGTAACTCTACAGCTAGGCCCTAAAGGCTTCTTCACCACTTTCAACTGCCTTGAAGATAGAAACAGGGTACTGGACGGAGGACCCTACTTCTTCAACGCAGCAAGCCTTTATCTACGAGACTGGGTAGAAAGATTTAATCCTGACAAAGAAGACTTCAGTTGGGCGCCAATCTGGATCCGCATGTACTTGCTTCCACTAGAATACTGGGAAGAGGATTCTCTAAAAGCCATCAACAATGGGTTAGGCGAGTTCATTAAGGCTGCGGAGGAAACTAAGCTTTGAAGATACACTTCATATGCACGGATCTGCGTCTACATGAAGTTGGGCCATGCCCTACCAGACACGGTAAGTCTACTGCATGATGACTTTGAATGGATTCAGCCCCTTGATTGTGAACATGTACCCTTCCATTACAAGAGATTCCATGCTCACGATCACCTCTTTTGTGACTGTCCCTTAAACATTCTGCCTAGAAACATAGAAACTGGAAACAAATCTAATTCCGATGGATTCACCAAGGTATCTAGTCAGAAAAGGCATACTAAAAAACCCCCCTCAGCGCCCAAAACTGTTGTACTAGCCTCTGATTTGCCGTCCTCAAGCAACAGTTTTGATATCTTGACAAAACTAGAATAGCCTGATTCAGATACGCCCAAGCCAGCAAAGACAAGTACAAATCCATTGGTTAAATGCCCATGTATTTGTACCAATGTCAATGTTGGTTGGCACCAACATACATGGGCATTTAACCAATGTTTACTTTCCACAGGAAAGTACACAAAAACTTAAGCTATTAGAAACATTGGAAATTCTCAATGCTACAAGAACTCATCCACTTTGGTTAACAGGTGGCGACTTCAATATGATCACACAGCTTGAGGAAAAATTGGGGGGTAGAAGAAAACTGGAAAAAGAAAGCAATGACTTCAAAGTCTATATTCAAAAAAATAGACTAACAGATTTACCTTTTGACAATGGCATCTTTACCTAGAAAAACAAGAGATCTGGTACTTAGCAAATCGCATCCAAGTTGGACAGATTTCTAATCTCAGACAACTTCGTCCATCTTGGTGGCGACATATGTGCTTCAATCCTACCCCTCGCTGGATCGAATCACTGGCCCATCTCTCTGCAATGGAAAAATCCAGGAAACTCAAACAGAAAACCCTTCAAGTTTGAAGCTTTTTGGCTCACCCACCTTGAGTTTAATATAGTAGTCAAAATAGCGTGGGAAAGTTTCATACCCAATGGAGTCTCTCCCATGTACCAATTCCAACAAAGATTGAAGCATATTAAAAAAAAAATCAAAATCTGGAACTATATAATCTTTGGCAACATTTTTCAGGAGAAGAAAGTGCTTGAGCAAAGCATGGTATAGCTACAACAAAAGATCATCCTAGAGGACAGAACAAAGGAGTATGCCAGACAAGAACAAATAATGATAACACAACTAGATGAAAGAGATAGACAAGAGGAAATGCTATGGAGACAGAAGTCCAGAATCAGATGGTTGAAAGAAGGGGAATGAAATACCAAGTTTTCTCACTGTACAACCATACAAAGAAGAATGAATAACACAATCTCTCACATTCAAAATTCACAGGGCGACAAAATGGAGAAACAGGAAGATATAGAGGAAGAGCTCACAAATCACTCCAAAACTGTTCATCAAGAGCAACACACAGATAGAAAGCAAGCAATCAATGAAATACTCAAGCATATTCCTAAACTCATCACGGAGGAGCATAATCAACTTCTGTTAAGACCAGTCACCATCTTAGAGGTCGAAGAAGCTTCAAAACAACTGAAGGCTGGGAAAGTGCTGGGTCCTGACGGCTTCATGTCCAATTTTTACCACCACTTTTGGGATTTAATCAAAGTAGATGTCTGGAATATGGTAGAAGAATCTAGAGTCATGCACTGGTTACTCCCTTCACTCAATGCAACCTTCATCTCCCTTATTCCTAAAGTTGCTCAACCAAGCACTCCGGAGAAGTTCAGGCCTATTTCCCTTTACAATGTGTTACACTGAAATTTTTCACCATGACTATTTGCAGTTAATATGGCTCCATCAATAGTCATATTATCCTCCTTGTCAAGCCTTATACCTCTGCTCTTCATGTCAAACTTCAAAAAAAAACATGTTTATCTCTGGGTACGCAGGTTCTCTCTACCTTGCCTGCGTGTACGCATCCCAAGCTCATTGTACCTTCGTACTTGTACGCTCTGTAAGCCAAGGGATGGGTGCGTACCCCTGTAAAGGTCAAAAGGCGCGAGTTTCATCTTAAAAAAGTTACTTGTGGTCACTTCTAGAGCTTTCTAGAAGAGTGTTTGACGTGTATTGAGCGCCTCCAGATGGTTCATGCATCCCTATGATAGAGGAACTTATCCCGTCAAGAGAGGAGCTACCCCATCCAAAAGAGGGAGTATCCCATTGATGTTGGAACTGAATAACTTCCTCTAGAACACTATAAATACAGGCCTTGGGCCAAGGGAGGGGAGGTTGAAAGCCAAACATTCCAAAGGGTAGATGCTACTAGAATTAGGACTTCCATTGTAAACTTGTGAGGAGAGATTACCATCCTTTCTTTTTCATTTGGAAGTGGGTGAGCTTGTCAAAGTAGAGGAAAACTCTTGCTGGACCCTGGGAGGAACTTGCACAACACCAAGGCTCAGGTTGTAATGGTTTATTTTTTGTTTCCTTAATACAAATAAGTCCATTCTTCTCAATGATTTGTTGTTAATGAAATGTTTCATATACTCCTTGGTCTATATGTTGAATATGCTTTGTTTTATGGAATATTCAGGTGTTATGTAATCGTTTGATTGTTAGTGTATGCAGGTTTCAAGTGAAGGAGGAGCTCATCTGGATCGACGAGGCTAGACTGATACAACAAGCGTTGGACTTGAGGTAGGATCGAAAAACACTTGGTTTCTCATAGAATAATGCATGTTTAGAGAAGGATTGCTCTTAATTGTCTTGTTTTTCACTAGAGAGTCTTA
>APFE030687620.1:0-62583 GCA_000404065.3 Pinus taeda
TGGCAAGAAGATTAAGAATCTTGCATGTAGTTCTTAGCCTTTGCTTTCTTTTTAGCTTAAGTGTTACTAAAGCATATGTCCCTCAGTCTCCTTGGATACAAAGTGGGAAAATTAAAGACGCTATTCTCTTTGGAAAGCAGATGGATACTATTAGATACAATAGTGTACTTGATGCTTGTGCATTGAAGAAAGATCTTTCAGAACTCAATACAAATAGTCTCTTTTTCACGCATTCAATGCTAGTAATTTGCATGTCAGTTCATCTATAAAGAATATTAACAACGGAGAATTTGTTATTGTAGCACCGTGTCACTATCCGATTGATCTACTTGAACTTCTGTGGGCCGTTGATACTGTTCAACGACTCGGGATCGTTTGCTATTACAAAGAAGAGATCAAAGAGGCATTGGATTATATTTAGTTTCACTTTCCCTTGACATCTTTGCGCCAGCTCTATGTCTGTTTGTATAGTCGAATCGGAGTTGGCAATAGCATCCCCTGTATCCTCCTGCCCCCAAAACCATTCTGAAATTGAAATCTGGATTGCAAGGTCGAAACTCTTCCTCGTGCGATATAAAGTAGTCGGGGAGAATTAGCATAGCATATCTGACATAGAAGAGGAAGACACATATAATTTCAGAGAAATGGCAAAGGAGGGAGAAAAGGAGAAAGTAAAGCTGTTAGGTGTGACTCTGAGTCCTTTCGTGGTGCGGGTTTGCATTGCTCTTGCTCTTAAAGGTGTCGATTATGAGTTCATCCAAGAGAATTTCATGCACCCTAAGAGTGAGCTTTTGCTGAAATCAAACCTTGTTCACAAGAAAGTTCCAGTGCTTATCCACAACGGAAACCCTGTTTGTGAATCCATGATTATTGTACAATACATCAAGGAGGCATGGGGCAATAAAGAACCAAATCTTATGCCCAAAGATCCATATGACCGAGCCATTGCTCGCTTTTGGGCTGCTTTTTTCGACGACAAGGTAATTTAATTAATTCATTAATAATCGCCTGCATTCATATCTCATCAACCCTTTCTTTGTCTGGAATTTGTGTCTTCGAAAGTTCCAATTATGTTTTTTCTATTATGTAACCAATATACTTGTGGTTTCAATGTGTGCGTTCAGGTCTTTCCATCTATGCGAGCAACTTTCTTTGCGCAAGGCGAGCAGCTACAGAAAGAAGTGGAAGTTACCATTACAAATTTTCTTTTGATAGAGGAAGCTCTGCGAACCAACGACTGCTTTCCAGGAAAACCATATTTTGGAGGCGATGAGATCGGCTTGATTGTCATCGCCTTGGGTAGTTTGTTGGCGTTTATCACAGGTGTGGAGAAGGCTACCGACAGTGTTTTAATAGATTCAGAGAAAATGCCTTTGTTGAGTGCATCGCCGAATCGATTATGTCAATTCGATGTAGTCAAAGAAGCGATGCCAGATCCGGCAGAATATATATCTGTTAGGAGAGCCATGATGATGTCACCACCTACTACTAATTAGGGAAAACCATGCTAGCCTCATAAACTAAGGACAGACAAAGAGATTATATTTAAGATGAGTGTTACTCGTAGCCTTTGTCTTTTTATTCAACCCGTCTTTGAAGTAGAGGTGTTTTATGTTAATTAGTGTGAATAATGTTTTGGTGAATCTCACCGGTACTATAATTAGCATTGCTCTGTTCAATGTACATTATTTATTTGCAACATTTTTTTTATTAATCTCTACGATATTGCCGCTGGCATCGGCCTGTTCAATATGCGCTGATTACGAATGTAGTAGAAAACATCATGAAATGCAAGTGTTTCTATAGAATGTAATAGTAACCGAAATGAAATGCAATTAATTTTGTGGAAAGATCGTCTATAGCTGCTATAATGTGTAGCATCAAATTGGGAGAATAAACTTATATGGGACCTTGTTGCATTTTGAAAACAATCAAGAATGTAAAAGGCATCCGGTCAGATTTGAAAACAGTCTGAAATCTGGGGTTCAAATTATGTGGTTGGTTCAATGTCTTGAGTCATCATCAATCACAAGATTCGGTAAAATGTCACCTTGAGCACTTTATCAATTTCTCTGTGACTTTCCAGATATATCGACTTTGCAGATTTACCGAATGTGTAAGATTAATTTTACAGTTTGGTTGGATTTCATTAAAAAAAATTCTGGATATTCGACTTTGCGGATTTTCCCAGAACTGGATTTCGAACGGATGGATTGACTAAGCTTGGGAGTTTAGTGAAGCTGAAGAATTTTCCCTTATGGGCAATTTTTCTGGCAGTCATTTCTGGATCATTGCTTGCATCCATGATTTTTGCAGACCACAATGCTGCTTCCATTTTTATACAAGTAATCCTTCTGGTATCCCCAATTTACTTTTTTAGTTTCATCGAGAAAAGGTTACTATTATTGCTTTTAACTTTCTAGAATTTATTAGGGTGCCATTTATTGTCATCTCTTTCTCTTCCACTTGCCTCTGCTACAAAGCCATTTGATATACCAGTTGTGCCAATATGGGCATAAAGGTGAGGTGATACAATTTATTACCAAACTTTTCAGGCACAAGTGGGATATGTGGTAGATCCCTGTGTAGTACCATTGCTTTTATTTATGGAATGAACATTTCACAGCATCTATCCAACCATTTACACTTACAATCGAACTATATATGCTTGCAAATGAAAGTAATCATAACCATGCTCCATATTAACCATAGATTCCACTTGCATGACCTTCATAACCATCAGCATACCCATAATCACCCGATTCAGCACCATAGCTACCCTTCCTGAAAAACCATGGCAAGAATATTAAGAATCTTGCATGTAGTTCTTAGCCTTTGCTTTCTTGTTAGCTTAAGTGGTACCAAAGCATATGTCCCTTAGTACCCTTGGATACAAAGTGGGAAAATTAAAGACGCTATTCTCTTTGGAAAGCATATGGATACTATTAGATACAATAGTGTACTTGATGCTTGTGCATTGAAGAAAGATCTTTCAGAACTCAATACAAATAGTCTCTTTTTCACGCATTCAATGCTAGTAATTTGCATGTTAGTTCATCTATAAAGAATATTAACAACGAAGAATTTGTTATTGTAGCGTCGTGTCACTATCCGATTGATCTACTTGAACTTCTGTGGGCCGTTGATACTGTTCAACGACTCGGGATCGATTGCTATTTCAAAGAAGAGATCAAAGAGGCATTGGATTATATTTAGTTTCACTTTCCCTTGACATATTTGCGCCAGCTCTATGTCTGTTTGTATAGTCGAATCAGATTTGGCAATGGCATCCCCTATATCCTCCTGCCCCCAAAACCCTTCTGAAACTGAAATCTGGATTGCAAGGTCGGAAATCTTCCTGGTGCGATATAAAGTAGTCGGGGAGAATTAGCATAGCATATCTGACATAGAAGAGGAAGACACATATAATTTCAGAGAAATGGCAAAGGAGAGAGAAAAGGAGCAAGTAAAGTTGCTAGGTGTGACTCTGAGTCCTTTCGTGGTGCGGGTTTGCATTGCTCTTGCTCTTAAAGGTGTCGATTATGAGATCATCCAAGAGAATTTCATGCACCCTAAGAGTGAGCTTTTGCTCAAATCAAACCCTGTTCACAAGAAAGTTCCAGTGCTTATCCACAACGGAAACCCTGTTTGTGAATCCATGATTATTGTACAATACATCGAGGAGGCATGGGGCAATAAAGAACCAAATCTTATGCCCAAAGATCCATATGACCGAGCCATTGCTCGCTTTTGGGCTGCTTTTTTCGACAACAAGGTAATTTAATTAATTCATTAATAATCGCCTGCATTCATATCTCATCAACCCTTTCTTTGTCTGGAATTTGTGTCTTCGAAAGTTCCAATTATGTTTTTTCTATTATGTAACCAATATACTTGTGGTTTCAATGTGTGCGTTCAGGTCTTTCCATCACTGCGAGCAACTTTCTTTGCGCAAGGCGAGCAGCTACAGAAAGAAGTGGAAGTTACCGTTACAAATTTTCTTTTGATAGAGGAAGCTCTGCGAACCAACGACTGCTTTGCAGGAAAAGCATATTTTGGAGGGGATGAGATCGGCTTGATTTTCATCTCCTTGTGTAGTTTGTCGGCGTTTATCACAGGTGTGGAGAAGGCTACCAACAATGTTTTAATAGATTCAGAGAAAATGTCTTTGTTGAGTGCATCGCTGAATCGATTATGTCAATTCGATGTAGTGAAAGAAGCGATGCCAGATCTAGCGGAATATATATCTGTTAGGAGAGCCATGATGATGTCACCACCTACTACTAATTAGGGAAAACCATGCTAGCCTCATAAACTGAGGACAGACAAAGAGATTATATTTAAGATGAGTGTTACTCGTAGCCTTTGTCTTTTTATTCAACCCGTCTTTGAAGTAGAGGTGTTTTATGTTAATTAGTGTGAATAATGTTTTGGTGAATCTCGCCGGTACTATAATTAGCATTGCTCTGTTCAATGTACATTATTTATTTGCAACGCTTTTTTGATTAATCTCTCCGATATTGTTAATGGCATCGGCCTGTTCAGTATGCGCTGATTACGAATGTAGTAGAAAACATCATGAAATGCAAGTGTTTCTATAGAATGTAATAGTAACCGGAATGAAATGCAATTAATTTTGTGGAAAGATCGTCTATAGCTTCCATAATGTGTAGCATCAAATTGGGAGAATAAACTTATATGGGACCTTGTTGCATTTTGAAAACAATCAAGAATGTAAAAGGCATCCGGTCGGATTTGAAAACAGTCTGAAATCTGGGGTTCAAATTATGTGGTTGGTTCAATGTCTTGAGTCATCATCAATCACAAGATTCAATAAAATGTCACCTTGAGTGCTTTATCATTTTCTCCGTGACTTTCTAGATATATCGACATTACGGATTTACCGAATGTGTAAGATTAATTTTACAGTTTGGTTGGATTTCATTAAAAAAAATTCTGGATATTCGACTTTGCGGATTTTCCTAGAACTGGATTTCAAACGGATGGATTGACTAAGCTTGGGAGTTTAGTGAAGGTGAACAATGTTCCCTTATGGGCAATTTTTCTGGCAGTCATTTCTGGATCATTGCTTGCATCCATGACTTTTGTAGACCACAATGCTGCTTTCATTTTTATACAAGTAATCCTTCTGGCATCCCCAATTTACTTTTAGTTTCATCGAGCAGAGGTTACTATTATTGTTTTTAACTTTCTAGAATTTATTAGGGTGCCATTTATTGTCATCTCTTTCTCTTCCACTTTCCTCTGCTACAAAGCCATTTGATATACCAGTTGTGCCAATATGGGCATAAACGAGAGGTGATACAATTTATTACCAAACTTTTCAGGCGTAAGTGGGATATGTGGTAGATCCCTGTGTAGTACCATTGCTTTTATTTGTGGAATGAACATTTCACATCATCTATCCAACCATTTACACTTACAATCGAACTATCTATGCTTACAAATGAAAGTAAGCATAACCATGCTCCATATTAACCATAGCTTCCACTTGCATGACCTTCATAACCATCAACATACCCATAATCACCTGATTCAGCACCATAGCTACCCTTCCTGAAAAACCATGGCAAGAAGATTAAGAATCTTGTATGTAGTTCTTAGCCTTTGCTTTCTTGTTAGCTTAAGTGGTACCAAAGCATATGTCCCTCAGTCTCCTTGGATACAAAGTGGGAAAATTAAAGACGCTATTCTCTTTGGAAAGCATATGGATACTATTAGATACAATAGTGTACTTGATGCTTGTGTATTGAAGAAAGATCTTTCAGAACTCAATACAAATAGTCTCTTTTTCACGCATTCAATGCTAGTAATTTGCATGTCAGTTCATCTATAAAGAATATTAACAACGAAGAATTTGTTATTGTAGCGTCGTGTCACTATCCGATTGATCTACTTGAACGTCTGTGAGCCTTTGATACTGTTCAACGACTCGGGATCAATTGCTATTTCAAAGAAGAGATCAAAGAGGCATTGGATTATATTAAGTTTCAATTTCCCTTGACATCTTTGCGCCAGCTCTATGTCTGTTTGTATAGTCGAATCGGAGTTGGCAATGGCAAACCCTGTATCCTCCTGCCCCCAAAACCCTTCTGAAACTAAAATCTGGATTGCAAGGTCGGAACTCTTCCTGGTGCGATATAAAGCATTCGGGGAGAATTAGCATAGCATATCTGACATAGAAGAGGAAGACACATATAATTTCAGAGAAATGGCAAAGGAGGGAGAAAAGGAGCAAGTAAAGATGCTAGGAGTGACTCTGAGTCCTTTCATGGTGCGGGTTTGCATTGCTCTTGCTCTTAAAGGTGTCGATTATGAGTTCATCCAAGAGAATTTCATGCACCCTAAGAGTGAGCTTTTGCTGAAATCAAACCCTGTTCACAAGAAAGTTACAGTGCTTATCGACAACGGAAACCCTGTTTGTGAATCCATGATTATTGTACAATACATCGAGGAGGCATGGGGCAATAAAGAACCAAATCTTATGCCCAAAGATGCATATGACCGAGCCATTGCTCGCTTTTGGGCTGCTTTTTTCGACGACAAGGTAATTTAATTAATTCATTAATAATCGCCTGCATTCATATCTCATCAACCCTTTCTTTGTCTGGAATTTGTGTCTTCGAAAGTTCCAATTATGTTTTTTCTATTATGTAACCAATATACTTATGGTTTCAATGTGTGCATTTAGGTCTTTCCATCTATGCGAGCAACTTTCTTTACGCAAGGCAAGCAGCTACAGAAAGAAGTGGAAGTTACCGTTAGAAATTTTCTATTGATAGAGGAAGCCTTGCGAACCAACGACTGCTTTGCAGGAAAACCATATTTTGGAGGGGATGAGATCGGCTTGATTTTCATCGCCTTGGGTACTTTGTCGGAGTTTATCACAGGTGTGGAGAAGGCTACCGACAGTGTTTTAATAGATTCAGAGAAATTGCCTTTGTTGATTGCATCACTGAATCGATTATGTCAATTCGATGTAGTGAAAGAAGCGATGCCAGATCCGGCGGAATATATATCTGTTAGGAGAGCCATGATGATGTCACCACCTACTACTAATTAGGGAAAACCATGCTAGCCTCATAAACTAAGGACAGACAAAGAGATTATATTTAAGATGAGTGTTACTCGTAGCCTTTGTCTTTTTATTCAACCCGTCTTTGAAGTAGAGGTGTTTTATGTTAATTAGTGTGAATAATGTTTTGGTGAATCTCGCCGGTACTATAATTAGCATTGCTCTGTTCAATGTGCATTATTTATTTGCAACGTTTTTTTGATTAATCTCGCCGATATTGTCGCTGGCATCAGCCTGTTCAGTATGCGCTGATTACGAATGTAGTAGAAAACATCATGAAATGCAAGTGTTTCTATAGAATGTAATAGTAACCGGAATGAAATGCAATTAATTTTGTGGAAAGATCGTCTATAGCTGCCATAATGTGTAGCATCAAATTGGGAGAATAAACTTATATGGGACCTTGTTGCATTTTGAAAACAATCAAGAATGTAAAAGGCATCCAGTCGGATTTGAAAACATTCTGAAATCTGGGGTTCAAATTATGTGGTTGGTTCAATTTCTTGAGTCATCATCAATCACAAGATTCAGTAAAATGTCACCTTGAGCGCTTTATCAATTTCTCTGTGAATTTCCAGATATATCGACTTTGCAGATTTACTGAATGTATAAGATTAATTTTACAGATTGGTTGGATTTCATTAAAAAAAATTCTGGATATTCGACTTTGCGGATTTTCCCAGAACTGGATTTCGAACGGATGGATTGACTAAGCTTGGGAGTTTCGTGAAGCTGAAGAATGTTCCCTTATGGGCAATTTTTTTGGCAGTCATTTATGGATCAATGCTTCCATCCATGATTTTTGTAGACCACAATGCTGCTTCCATTTTGATACAAGTAATCCTTCTGGCATTCCCAATTTACTTTTTTAGTTTCATCGAGTAGAGGTTACTATTATTTCTTTTAACTTTCTAGAATTTATTAGGGTGCCATTTATTGTCATCTCTTTCTCTTCCACTTGCCTCTGCTACAAAGCCATTTGATATACCAGTTGTGCCAATATGGGCATAAACGAGAGGTGATACAATTTATTACCAAAATTTTCAGGAGCAAGTGGGATATGTGGTAAATCGCTGTGTAGTACCATTGCTTTTATTTGTGGAATGAACATTTCACAGCATCTATCCAACCATTTACACTTACAATCGAACTATCTATGCTTACAAATGAAAGTAAGCATAACCATGCTCCATATTAACCATAGCTTCCACTTGCATGACCTTCATAACCATCAGCATACCCATAATCACCCGATTCAGCACCATAGCTACCCTTCATGAAAACCCATGGCAAGAAGATTAAGAATCTTGCATGTAGTTCTTAGCCTTTGCTTTCTTGTTAGCTTAAGTGGTACCAAAGCATATGTCCCTCAGTCTCCTTGGATACAAAGTGGGAAAATTAAAGATGATATTCTCTTTGGAAAGCAGATGGATACTATTAGATACAATAGTGTACTTGATGCTTGTGTATTGAAGAAAGATCTTTCAGAACTCAATACAAATAGTCTGTTTTTCACGCATTCAATGCTAGTAATTTGCATGTCAGTTCATCTATAAATTTGATCCATACAATCAGGTGCGTTATGGACCACATCTTTCAATATAAAAACAGATATTCTACATCAACTTCAAAAAATCTTCTAATTCACTTTGTTGAGGTAAATTTATATTTTTAAATAGAGTTAAAACTCCACTTTAGCTATGGGAGGAACTTGCACACATTTTTTTTGGCACAAAGATTAAATATGTTCTTTTAAAAAGTTTCATACTCCATTAAATGTTTTAAATTCACTATGATAAAAGTTCAACACATTCACTATGATAAAAGTTCAACACTCACTGACAAAAGTATAAAGTGTCTTTTTTAAATGAAAAGTATAAATTGTCTTGTTTAAATGAAAAGCTTAGAATGCACGTGATTGATTATAAGATTGATTATAAGAGTGGCTCTTAAATTAAAATTGAAACTTTGAAAACAATAAAGTGTCTTGTTTAAATGAAAAGTATAAATTGTCTTGTTTAAATGAAAAGTTGTGTCTTGTTTAAATGAAAAGTTTAGAATGCACGTGATTGATTATAAGAGTGGCTCTCAAATTAAAATTGAAACTTTGAAAACAATTCCATGAAAGTACAAGGAGTTATCTCCTTTGTATGAAAGTATAGGGAGTTATCTCCTTAGTTTAATGTTCTTTCCATGCCAATTAAAATGTAATGAGGGATCATTCCAAACTTTCTATAGAATTCATACTATGCTTTCTCCCCCATTTAAAACTTTCTCATCATTACTAAGCGTTCAGGTTTTAGTGGAGTGAAATTTGGAGCTTAAGACCATTAAAAGAGCAAAAGTGTTAAAATTAGCAACTAGGGCCAAATTCCACCTTCGGACAATTTATTTGGTGGAGATGATGATTGCATTAAATTTCACTTTATGAGAGAGAAGATAATTGTTGGGAATACTTTTTGTAACCTAATTGTTGGCCATACTTTCTATAAAATAATCTAATAAAAATAATAAATAATTTTCACAAAACCGCTATTCTTGATCGTTTTATTGCAAATTCAATTGCTTGCCAATGTTAAATACTTACAAAATGGAAAAAAGTATAGGTATAATGGAAATGATGAGCACATTTTTATCACATAATTTGCGAACTAAAACCAGAGAACCATGTTTAAAATTTAAAAGTGATAGATTGTAAAGGAAATAAATAAAACATAATCCCGATTGTAACAAATTCGCTGTAAGTTTTTGTCCGTGGAAGATTTATTTGCATAATGAAAAAGGCAATATGGGAGATTCCAATTACGTTCCAAGGCATTTTTTAAAATGTGGATGTGACAAAAGGTTGTTGTGGAAGGTGTTGTTTGAATATGGGAAATTTCTTGATCATTGTGTATAATCCTAATGTTGATAGATATGTCTACTAAGTGATTCCAGTTAATGGGGCATTGATTTGAGCGTTCAATATACTTTTATTCTTTATAAAAGTATTTTTTTGTTGTATTTGTGCTCTTCAATTTATGCCTTACGGCATTTCCTTTGCAACATCTGGTGCAAATGCTAGTATTACTCCTTTGCAATTATTATATTTCTCCAATGCAGCCTAATGTGTCCTTCAAAGCATAATCTGATACATTATTCCAATACAACAATATATCCCTCGCTCATCTTCCAACACATTCCTTGAATGGTTTTATTGTTTGTCTTTGATGGTTTTCAAATGTTTCTCTCTTATGGTTTTCAAATGTTGCTTTGAATGGCTTTAAACACACTATCAATTATTTAACTCATTATCTTACTACTTACTAATTTATTCTCCCTTGTTTTCACAATTGGGCTTATGGTTTTCAAATGTTGCTTTGAATGGCTTTAAATGCACTATCAATTATTTAACTCATTATCTTACTACTTACTCAACGCATTATGTAATTTATTCTTCCTTGTTTTCACAATTGGGCCTATACCTGTAATTGCCTATATTGCATTATTGTTCCTTTACGCCCTTTAATTCGTTTATTTTTTCCAATGTTGCTGTGCATCCAATGTAGCCTTATATATATATATATATATATATATATATATATATATATATATATATATATATATATATTATATATATTATATTCAGTGTTTAACAATATTGCATTATTGTTCCTTTACCCCTTTTAATTCGTTTATTTTTTCCAATGTTGCTTTGCATTCAATATAGATTTTGATATGGTGTGTGTATATATATATATCAGTGTTTTAAGTAACTTTTGTATTAGCGTTATTGTGTTATTTTGATTTATTTTTATAAAAATCTTTTACAATAAATTTATTCAATGCATCTTTGGCACCATCGTGATTTTATCGCTTCAACGTTTAATTAGCTTCTCAACTCTCCTTTTGAATTGGTACAAATTCCCAATGCATGGTGCAATGTTTTTATCTTACCTCTAATGCATTTGTAACCAACCATCCCACCTGGTAGGTGGGATGGTTGCTACTTGATAATCCAATTCCCCTTATATTGTTAGACGAATGGGATTAAAAAAAAAAAATTGTTATACATTCCTTTGCATCAATTCTTCCTTTAGGGACTTTAATTCTTTTTATTAATTCATGAATGGCCCTGTCACATATGCATATAAATATGTCCCATCGTCAACATCACGGCAATGCCCTCGCATATATAAGGCATGGTTTAAGTGGAGTTATATATTAATATATAATATATATATATATATATTATTAAAATATATTATATATATAATATATAAATATAAAAATATATATAATATATATATATAATATATAACCATGCCTTACCTTGGTTTATTATATGCTTTGCCACCCATATGCAATGGACCCCACCTCTATGCCTCGATGCCAATGACGATGTGTCATGTCGTTTTCTCTGGTGGTCCTCGCCAATGTCACATAACAGACATGTAGCTCCCGGGGGATCCCTGCACATTTAAACAGTGGAACCATCACACGCTTATCCCGACATAGTATCGTGCATGAGGTTTATGAGGGGAGTCACCCCTCAAAATGGGCGATAAGGGAATATCATCGATTGAATATTGACGACCCATAATAATTCTGAAAAATTCAACCCTATTCCCAAACCCATCATAGTCACCCTCGGAAGTGGGTTGTAGTTCTAGTGAAACCTCTAGTGGGCGTACAATGAATGAATGGGGCCGATTCCTCTGACTTCGTCCCTCAGGCCAATAGTGACCAGCCACGACTCCCACACCTGGTTCCACTAGCACTCGTCTTCCATGTCTCCCTAATCCCATTATCTTGGTGTTCTTTCAATTGCTCTTTCGCACACCTCCGAGATGGAACCTTCAAGCCACGTGGAGACTGTGGGTCATTCCCTTCGCATGTCATTACTTCCAATTGGCCCAGGTAGTTACGAAACCATGTCATTATGACACTTGTTATCTTGGAGCTATTTTGCATGCTTTCCCTTATACCTCCAAGATAAGGCCTTTGGGACACATCATCTCGATCCTGACCTCTCGGCAACTCCTTATGGCTACTTATTTTTATTTTATTGGGGTGGGTCCCCCTGAGACACGTCATCTCGGTGTTATCACCCTAGCGCTTCACACCAACCTCCCCTTCAAACGTATAGGGTATGACCTGCGGGATGAGTTGTCTCGTGGGCTTCATTCCCATCCAATGGGGACACCCTATGCCTCCAAGTTGTAGGCCTAGTTGGCCCGACGCTTGATCAGGCCTTTCTCCCCTTTATGTTTCTAATCAACACTTATGGGGTATGGCCTCCTAGCCACATGGATAGTGGGCCATACCTCTGCACGAGTCTTGCTTCTAATTGGTGCACAATCGTGACATTTCCATTATGTCCTGAGCTGACTCACCCTACTCCCTTCCACGTGTGCTCTTGTCAATACTTCAGGGTTGAACCATTGATCGGACCTAGCAAGTGGGTCCTTCCTACACAATCTTATTTCCCCCTGGGGTTACATGGAGGCCAACATGTCCTAGCCTCACATTATCTGGTGCTTCTCTGCAGTTCCCCTTTTAAAACTTACGAGTTCTTTTTCTTACGAGTTTAGCTATATGGTGGGATTTTCTTCTTAGCAATAGCAAAATCATCTGGCTTGGATGTCTGCCAGCACATCCTAGATTACATCACCCGCCTACTTTTAGCGTTGCGAAACAAGAACTCCCATGATATTGCCTTTGGGCCACATCAGCTTCCTTTGTCTAATGGAAATAAGGAGGATTCTCAGCAGCCAATCCTTAGCTTCCACAGCCAGGTATTCTATCAAACCTATCGCATAAGCTCATTTAGTTAAGCTATAAGACTAGGGCCTCGTCTATCCTCACCATAACGCTTCTTTGTAAAAACATCCTCATTCGATCACAACTCTATTTTCGCTGCAGAGATTCTGTAACTGACTAGATCTACATCAGTGTTCCACCATGGCCTCTATGGCGTGTTAAGCCCCTACCGGTGCAACCCCTCTTGAGCATAAAATAGAATCACTCCAATGAGATATTGGCCTTCAAATATTCCCCATATAGGGACAAGGAATTCTGGGCATGCCCGTGTTAGTGATCTTCTGGCCTCCCTCTGCTAATAAATTGTAGTGAACTCCTGGAGGACTTCCACCTTTGCTGCTACAATCCAGGAGCTCCATGCTCCAACGCAAGACTCCAAATAGCTCCATGGTGCCACTCAGGGTTTCAAAGACATTTGGCTATTAGTTGTGACACACAGTCATGAGCACCAGTGCCCTAGGGTGAGAATGCCTGCTACTGAAAATGCAAGTTTGAGGAAGCCTTCATGTAATCCTTGGCAGCAACTCATTTCAATAACAAGTTGTAATAAGGGCTTAATGCCAACACCTTCAACTCATTATCCACAAACCCTTTCAAGTAGGCTATCTCTAATGTAAACTTTATTCTCTGTAATAAAAGGATTCATATATTAAATATTTTCCTTATTGATTATGGTTCTTATGAACCATTGTGATGCCCTTAAACATGGCACATTTTATTATTCACTATGTATATCAATATCACAGTCATTTATTTCATAAGGCATACCATTTCAAACCAGAAATGCATTATACTCCTATTCATCACATTTATAACCACCATTTCGATCCTAAAATTCAAGCACATGCTTGTTATAGTTATCAGCATCATTTCAATCCAGAGTTGCAAACACATCTTCATTAACACTGTAAATTCATTAAAATACTTGTCCTGGAATGTGTTGGGAAACTAAGTTTGGGACATGGACTCTCCCCTCAACCATAAACAGTTGCATCCAAGCTCTCTTGCAGTAGTTACCCCCAAGCCATATTCCATAGGCTAAGGGGATTTCTCGAAGGATTGAAACACCAACTGCGAACTAAAATAGGGACTCCATAGGACCTCCTTCCTCCACCCATCATCCACTCAATAGTCAAGTAATATAGAGGGAATCCAGAGGCCAATTGCCTCCACCCTCCAACTACCAAATGGTAGCCAATCAACGCATATATGGAATCCATAGGCTTGTTTCCTCGACCCAAAACACATAAGTAATATAGAGGCTTATTCTCCACCAAAACCGGAGAAGCAAGTCTCCACCCAAGAGTGTCAAGGGACTCCAAAGAAGCAAGTCTCCACCCTAAAAATAGTGGTTCCACCCACTCTGGGGAACCCATAACCCACTAGAAAATCACAGTAAGAAAATATTTAGAGGTCAACCCTCTAGGAATGTAAGGACACAATCCTCAACCCAAACCATAAAGGGAATCAAAAGAAAGCCATCTCCACATGCTGGCTTTAAAGGGACTCGGGAGACATTGTTCCTCACCAAGGAGATACCATATTCATGTTATTCATTCCAACTAAATTGGTGTCATTGTCTTCTCTTCTCTTTAACAGTCATTTCTCTTATCTTCCCTTCTGCATGGTTTTCTATTGAATGATGCTCAAAATGGGTCAATCTATCTTCATTAATGAGTGAGTGAATGATGCCCTCCTTGAGGTCGAATTCCTTCTTTTTCCTCTATTGTTTTCTATTTTACGTTGGCATTTACTTCCCTATCCTTGATGCCTTGCAATGTCTTCCAAGATAACATGCTCCTCATCCTTCTCTTTAATTCCCATTAAATTCAGAAACAGTCCATTAAAAACATATGCCAACCTACCTTTAGTAGTTGTTGAAAACAGTTCAGATTTCCTGTAGAAGGAAACCTCACACATCCCAAGCAAGCAATCTCCTCAACTCTGGAATCTGTGTCCCTTTTGACTCAACCCTTTTTTTAATATATTTTGAAAAATATTTTCATTTCATTTTCAAGAGGGAACCCGAGTTGGGGTTGTCACAGTCCCCTCCCCCTTGAGGAAACACCACCCTCGGTGTTGTTTTGCTCATATGATATACATGAAACAATTAAAACATAGATTGTTTTATGGATCTTTATGTAAATAATTATAGAGTATCTACAATTATATACACATTTGTTTCAACCATCAAACAAAAATGGACATGCTACTCTCATGGAGCCAATCATTTGCCAAGTGGCTTCCTCTGGCCCAAAGTGTCTCCACTACACTCTGACATGCTCTATGGCTCGATTCCAGTGCATGAGACTCCTCCGATCTAGAATGCACAATATCTTTGGCTAAACTCTTCCTCTTGTTCCACCTATAGCACAGA
The DNA here is from genome assembly GCA_000404065.3 of Pinus taeda. Classification (NCBI taxonomy): domain Eukaryota; kingdom Viridiplantae; phylum Streptophyta; class Pinopsida; order Pinales; family Pinaceae; genus Pinus; species Pinus taeda. The sequence goes on from APFE030687620.1 coordinate 15,276, forward strand.
CCAATCAATCACATGATTATAATTTTTTACATTTCTTTTAAGAAAAGAAACATGGAAAACATCATGAACTTTAACTAATGGTGGTAAATCCAGCTTGTAGGCCAATATTCCTATCCTTTCAAGGATTTCAAAAGGCCCACAATATCATGGTGCCAACTTGGAACGTGACCCAATTCTTAAGAAACTCTCCTTGGGTTTGATCCTCAAATAAACATGTTCCCCAACTTGGAACTCTTTATGCACCTTATGCTGGTATGCATAGATTTTTACGAATCCTATGCCACTTTCAAATTCTCCTTGATGATCTAAATTTGTGACTCCATTTCCTTTAGCATATCAATCCCAACAAGGACCCTATTCATTGAATCACTCCAATTGATCCTCCCATCCAATGCCTCAAATGGACTCATCTTTATGGATTCTTGGTATCCATTGTTTTATGCAAACTTTATAAGTGGTAGGTACTCCTCTCACTTCTTTGGTTGATGCATTACATACATCCTCAACATATCCTTGAGGGTCCTATTTTCCCTCTCTATTTTCCCATCCATCTATGGATGATGTGTTGTACTGAACGAAAATTTTGTCCCCAAACCTGCAAACAATTCCTTCCAAAACCTTGAAGTGAAATTAGTGTCTCGATTTGAAATAATTTTCTTGGGAATTGTTGGCTCAGTTGAGCTTGACCCAGGTTTGACTTGTACATCGCACCAATAAAACCATCAGCCACTAGCCCTTTCAACAATGACCTGCAAGCAAGTTGAAGTCTCACCCAAGGTGGCTATGGGTGATTGTAGAACCAGGTTTCTGCAACCTTGAGGGACTGCGGGGAGTGGATCTTAACTTCACTTTTATGTACTTTAATCGTCCTTCTAACATTCACAACATTACTACATAGTGTATTCTAACTACAGAACTTGTCACATTCATTTTAATATAAACACATTACAGAACAATCATAGTTGTGCTAACATACCAATTACTTGCAATTACTTCACATAAACAGATGGAACACAAATAACAGATACAGATACAAAGGACTTCACAAAAAATTATTCTTCTTTATTAAGATAGACTTTTTAGTACATACAACTTCTTGACCTGTGCACCCAGCGACAGGTGGTCTGCGCACTCAACTACAGACTCTTCCAAGGCCTCCACGCACTCAACTGTGGAGCCTTTTCTTAAGACCCAAAACACAGAACAAAAGACTCAATCACTTATGCTCTTTCTATGATGTGATCTAGTGATTATCTTCAACAAAGCATTACATGTCCTTAAATACATTATATTGCTACAAGAACCATGGCTCACATACCATGGGCTCAACAAAAAAATGAACTAAAACCTTGATACCCGTTACAAAATGAGGGGCTTCGACCCACACAGAATCCCCTAGACATTGTGCAGTAAATAGAACTTCGCAGACTCCACAGATTCCGCTCTTCAAAATGCAGAGTCTTTGACCAAAACTAGATCAAGTTGGGTTGCGCCCAACAGGCCCCCAACACTCACATGGGACTCGTCCCGAGTCACTCAGCTACGGTTCCCTTAATATTTGTTGTGATGCTATTCTAGACAGAATTGTACTGCTGGACTATTTCTGCTACCTTATTTTCCTCTCGGCACACTTCTTCTAGTAATGCGTCTATGGTTGGTCTAGCAGTCTTCTGCAACACTTCTTTCTCCCTCTTTCATAGCTCCTTGAGCCTTTCATCTACTACTTGCAAAAGCTAGAGGGCCTCATCCTGCCACAGCTGAGTCCTCTCTGTCAAAATATGCTCTTTCCTCCAAATATCTTCAATCTGTTTCTAGGTATTCTTCCCTTCAGTGATGTTGGCGAGCCTATGCAAGATTGGTAGGGTCTTCGCAGTTACCAGGATCTCTTGCCACCTCTTTTGCTTTGACTGTAGCTCCTCTTCAATCCTCTGAATGTTTGGATCCTCCTGCAGTGAGGTCCAAATATGCATAGTCTCATCTAGTAACTTTCCAAAATCTGCCACTGTCTCAAAGATGCCTCTCACTGTAGCTTTTATATCCCTCTCCCTTTTTTCACATACTTCTGGTGGTGTGACTAGTTGCAGCCTTATTTGCAGCTTAGAAATCTTCACTTCATATTCAAACTTTATTTTTGTGATCTTATTCTTTGACTCCTTTATCGCAAGGCTGAGCTTCACGACCTTCCCTGTTGGCGATTCTTCTTCGCGGACCTTTGCATCCAGAACTTCACTACAAGTTTTTGCAATGGCTTCCTCTAGTTGTTTTTTTTGCTGGCGTGCTTCATCCCTTTCTTTGGTCAATTAATTGAGCTCCTTCTTTAGCAAATCTCTATCATTTTCCTCGTGAATGATTAATAATGAGGTGCGTTGTTCTCGCTCCTTTTTTTCATCTATAATACTTTGATAGAACTCGTGTAATACTTGTGTTGGAAGTGCAGCAATGTTCATGTTAACAGGGTCCCACCCTCTTGCTCGCTCTTTGTCCTCGGCGAATTCAAACTGTAACACTCCACCAGGTATCTGTAAAATCTTCAATCCAATTATCGGCTCGATCTATCACTCTAGCTGTAGCAGCTCACCTATCTGTGCTAGTTGTCTGTCTATCTGGACCAGTGCCTTTAACTTCGCGATGCCTTTTTGCACATCTATAAAGACCGTTTTGTAGCAATCATTGACCTTGTTCTAGGTCTCTATTATTACTTCTTGGACCTTTTCTCCAATTTCTTCGATGTCCCCATTAGTGAGGACAAGCGATATCACGCCCTTAGATTTGCTCACATATTGTTTCTTCCATGCACTCGGTATAGTTACTGTAAGTACCCTCTTCTTGATGATGAATGGCGATTCCCATATTGGATCTACGTCACTGAGAGGGTCCTAGATATCATGTTTTTTCTTTGGCTCTATATCTGGCTCTATCTCTGGCTCTGGTTCCTCTATTTCGTTTTCTTTGTCTGTCCCACTTGGACCTGCATGTTGCGCAGTGCCCCCTGTTGCTTTAGTTTCGTCTATGGTTGGGGTCATCCATTCGGCTGAACATTGTTGTATAATTGTGAGCAGGTTGTATTCAGTGAAAAAATATGGTAGAGGGTACCATGTCTCCTCCATTGGATCCTTCCGAGCCTTGATGTATACTTAGTGAAAATCTGCCTTGAATGTTGCGATGTTGCAATACTGCTCATACAAGCTAGGTGATATCCTAGGATACTAGTTCACCATCATGTGTGAATCCATGTCCAATAGCACAAAGAAAATTATCTTCTCATGTGCACGCAACGGCTCCTTGGTATTCCATGGTGAGGCATACCACGCAGCTTCACATACATCTTCTTCGATTGGTAGAAATTGTGAGTCCTTCAGCTCTTTCCGTGTTTACAGTGTGATGATCAAAATAAACCATGCATAATGAAATGTTTTTCTTGCCTCCTGTGCCTCATGGCAATCCTCCGAAAATTCCTTGCATAAGTACCTGACCCAGTTGAACTGAACCCTAGCACTACACTACCACAGCTACTGTGACTTTGTTCGCTCTACATTTCCTCATTATTTTTCCTGCTAAAATGTGTGTGGCGATTTGCACCCCTTGGTCATTGATAGAGTTGATATCATAACCACGCAACTTCTTGATAATCCCGAACTTATCCTTCATGGTTTGTGCCATTGATTTGTCTTTATTTTTGCCAACGAACTCTTCAGCAGGGTCCTTCCCTTGGTAGGGTAGTCTAGTAGTTCTTCTTATCAACATCTTGTCAATCAGGATCTTGTTCCCCAACTAGAGGCATCCATCACGCACCAATACTAGTAACTATCGAACACAAACTATGTTGGATGGGCTTCTACCGAAAGTCTGCAATGTATAGCATGTTTAGCAAGCCTGGTCTCTGCAATCCTGTAGCCCACTAGTGCAGCTCCAACCTTATAACTCTATTCTCTAGATAATAGACCTGGTGTAGGTACTTGCTCAGCTCAAACTGCAGATATTTACTTCTATCATTAAAGTCCCAATCCTCTATTTTTAATTGTAGGATCTTCTACAACACTTCACCTTCAAATGGCACCTTTTTCTGGTAGAAGCGGTGTGAAAGTGTCGAACTTTGTGTCTTTCAGGTCCTTAATTGGCTTGGCACCTAGTTTCCTCGACAGAAAATATGGTGGTAGCTGATGAGCCTCGGTATTGCAACAAGGATATTGCAACTCCTAGGACTACCAACTTTACTTTATCAACCCGGCGTTTCGTACAAACTTGGAGGTGACAATGTTATAAGCACAACAAATGCAACATTCTACTCATGTCACTTCTCAACTGGGGCGAAAGACCACTAGGGTTTCAAACCAGTCTTTTATTGACTAGAAGGAGTCTAACTAATGACAATGAATATAAAGCTAGTTCTAATACTGGAAAGTAAATGCTTGTCTATTTAGGAAATTAAAGCTTTTGAATGGAAAATTCCATGAATCATCTAGCTAGGAAATGACACAAATTACTTGCAGAAAATAACTAAGCTAACCTTGCATTTTATCATCTAGCTATTTGAACTAATTAGACATGGCAAGTTTTTCTATCATCTTATGATTCATATATGCATGCACTAACTATCTCATGTTGCATTTGCATGAAAAAGAGTCTTTTAATTCCTAAATTCATAAATGTAAATGCTATGTTACGCTATCTGATCTTGCAAGGGGGAGACGGCATGGGAGAGTTAGTCTCAGATGGCACTTGTAGGCATGGAATCCAAGCTGAGAGTCTAACCTATACTCAGACTAGCATTTTTTATCAAAATAGGGTCAAACAGGCCGCTACAGGAGATCATGTAGCTGCTACAGGAACTGCTACAGGATGTCCTGGTTTTCTACAGAAAATTAGTTGAAAGCTTTAGGAGGGAAAGAATAGTGGAATAAGGTCTAGAGAGATGTATGATAGTGAGAGGAGGTGTAAGGAAGGTGCACATGACCCAAGGCTAATCCCAACACTAAAGTGGTGTTGGATTTGCCCAAGGTGGTTGTTCACGGTGTCTGCAAGACAGATATTCAAACTATGGGCCAGTATGCCTTAGCAGAAGGTGGAGAAGACTTAGGTGAAGTTGGTTGGATGAGTTCCTCCTTGCAGATCAATAATCCCTACAACAAAACATGTTCTCCTCTTCATTTATGCATCACTATATGCCAACATGGAAAAGATGAGTTGGATTTTGAGAAACATAATCTATCTATTGCTAATGGATAGATCTATGGAATGGAATGCCTTCTAAGCTATTGCAAACTTAAGAAACATCATAACAATTGTAGGTTCTTCCAAGAAATCATAAACAGTGATCTATTTAAGCATGGAACCTAATATATGTAATGACCAAAAGACAAACTCTATTTTTGGGGGTTGTTCGAGTGGGGCCCTCTAATCATGATCCCACAAGGGAGATGAGGAAGAGGCCACTATCACAATATTTTCTGAAGTACTTTACTTCACTACTACACCACTGATCTACTTCTTCAAACTGAAAGGAAACAACATTAAGCAATCATTCAAATACTTGTTAAGCTAAACAAAACATAAATAATTTCAGCAACTAACTATCATCTTAGTCTAAGAATACAAATACAAAAAGAGGAACTTATGTTGCTAGGTTTGGGCCCTAACCCAAGAGCTTCAGTCCTCTTATTCAACTTGGTGTTGGATCAAGGTCAAATTTCTCATTATCATCAAAATGTCAAATACAACATAGCAAATAACAGTCACAATGTTTCAGCTCAAATTTCCTCTAGGATACATCAAAAAATTGAATCATAATGAGTCCCTTGGTTCCCTTATTTATACAAACTAAATATACCAACATATTCCTAAAAAATAGGGATACTTGGCTCCCTAACTCGAGAATAACTTGTCTTTAATTGTCACTGGCTTGGTTGCCAATGAACTCGGCTTGCTTGGCTACTAGTAACTGTGAGCTGATGAGATATGGTGGAGGAATATTTGAATGATTTGAGGAGTAAAGGAGGGAGACCAATCTCCTAAAATCTCTCTTTCTTGTCCACCTCAAGTTCCTGCACATAAATTAGCCCAAAATTGCTCCAATTCCTGCATTTATTACATATTAGACCACATGACATAACAACTCACCTTCACCCTTCTCACTAAGCAAAATATAACAAAATATGTAAATAAATGTGAGAAAAGTCAATTTTAATAAGCTGGAGAGTGGCATTTTGACCCATATAATTTGCCTATTGATGAACCTCATCATCACTCCCCTACTAAAGGTGTTGCTTATCCTCTTAGCAACTTAGTCTATATCCATATCCTTCATAGCTCTAGTGGCCTCTCTGACATCCCAGACCTTTGTTGATGGAGTTTCTTCTTGAGGATAGAACCCTGCATGTTTCTCTAACTCTTCCAACTACTTTCTTTCCTCTTCTTCCTTCCTACCTTCTGATAGACCCAACAGCAAGGGTGGACTAAGTTTCAAACCAATCCAATTGATATTTAGTCTTTGCATGGAATTCTTATATAGGGGGGCCCTTTCCAATGCATTTCTCAACCTCTCAGGGGAATGGTATTCTCTGATCCTTAGATGGTGTGGTAGGGTGCTCCATCTCCTCTGGCATGCTTGCTGGCTTTCACTCCCCAGCAATCTTAAAATATTCTCAAAATGGGAAATGGCATGTTCTTGTGTAGCCAAGTGTCTTGGTGCAAGTTGGGCATAATTGGAAATGATGTTGTGGTTACTAATGACAACCATGGAATTTATCTGTGCTACTCTAATGTAGAGGGGCTCCCTTTCCTCTTTTTCTACTATTCTCTTTACTTCCTCAGCCCTGGCCTTCTCATGACCCATCCATGATGCAAGGGCCACCAGTTGCAAGTCCCCCAACTTTGCATTAGGATCCCACACATTCATTTTTGTCAAGGCAAATTTGTGTAGGTAAAATTCAGATATTTTAGCATTGTCTTCTAGGGTGCTCTTGTCACGTAGCTCTAGGAATTGTCTATAGTCTTGGAATGGCATGGTCCCCTGTTGTGCTAATGTCTTCATTTCAAACTGCAACCATTGCTCCTTGAGGTATAGTGCATATGATTTGGATGGCATCTTTCACTAAAATAATTATCTCTCCTTTTCCTGCAACTACCTCCTCAACCATGTGTTTTCTGCTTGTAAATGAGATCGCATGATGTGTTCTCTGTCTCTCAACTCACTCAACTCCCTTCCCATCTCTAGGATTTTTTGTTACATATGGCCCACATATTCTACTTTCTTTAACTTGGCAATTTGCATCTAGTGGCGTGTTCTTTCCCTTTCTTTTTCAAGATCAAAGAAGAGAGGGATTGCAAATTTATGTGGTATTACTCTACCTCCCTCAATGAAATTGTAGTAAGAACTTGTATTTGGTTGTGGGCTAGGCTCCTGCAACTCTAGAAAATCTCCCTCAAATTCTTTTTGAGAAGAAGACCCCTCCTACACCTGTGGTGTTACTCCCTTTCCTTCTCTCTGCCCCTATTGTCCTTCCCGTAGATTTTTTTGTGTTTCCTGTAGCATTAACAGTGTTTCGTGTGGCATTGTCTAAAGATCCTGTAGTAGGATTTTTCATTTCTGTAAGAGGGTCACAGGTGCCTTGGTTTGTTTTGTTGATTCTGACCTCATGATAGACCTCCTAACATAGGTGATGGGAGCCTCTGGGGTTGCTTGTTGTGATGTGCCTTCCTCACTCTTCATTCCCAAGGAACCTAGCTCTCCCTACTTACTTGGCGACACTTCAATTAGGATGGGAGTTCTTGTAGGTGTTTGTGGATTCCCCTGCTTGATCCTGGTGCTTCTTCTTGTTTTAAAATAGAGGGGAATCTACCTCTATCTTTTTCCCTTGGACATGATGAGTGTTCTTAAGGCAGCCAAGGCAACAGCTACCTCCTTTTCAGTTTGCTCAAGAGACAATCTTGGATATTTCTCCACTTCTCTGGTATGTTCCTCAGGGCTAGTCTCTGCCTTTTGCTCCTCCTCTTCTTCTTTCTCTTCTTCCTTTTCTTCTTCCTCTCCTTCTTCTTCTTCTTCTTTGTTTGTTTCTACCTCCTCTTCTTCTTCTACTTCTACTTCTTCCTCTTCTCTTGCTTCCTCTTCATCACTAGAGGCTGGGGTCCCACCATATTCAAGGGCTTGGATTTCAAGGACATCCTCTCTATCCATGTCTCTAAATGTGGACTAGAGAATAGGAATTCTCAATTGGCTCAAGGCATCCTCTAGTATCAATTTAATGAGTCCATGATGTGCCAATTGCTAGTGTTTCCCTTCTTGTACCTTCTAGCTCATGTCTGCCATTGACTGCAACAGGAAATAAGGCACATTGAGCCTTTGGTTTATGGGTAAATCCTCTCCAAATCTCAACTCATGGAGGAGTCTGAATTGGTAGCCATAGACTACACTGAGCTTCCCTTCACAAGAAATGTATTTGAGGATGTGGTAGCTCGCCTCATCCCAAGCATAGGGAAGGCTCTCCCTCCTAAACCCATTTATGTCCTCAATTGTCTCTTCATCATCTAGGAATAAGTTTTTCTTAGAAAAGGTGTTCCTAGCCTTGTCCTCCCTTCTCCATTGCACCCCTTGAGGAAGTGTGGTTACTCTGTTGATCACCTTAGGGTTGATTGTAATTGAAAACCCTCTCACTAGAGTAGTATAACTTGTTATTTACTGAGGGTTGAGTGCCATGGTAAACTCATGGGCTACATCATCATCGTACCCCCTGAGAAACTCAAATAATACCAACCAGTGATGCCTCCTAAATATATCTACCACAGGGGGATGTAGGTGAATCCTGGATGTATTTATGGGTTGTCTTCTATTGAATCCCCCTCCCATTTCTCTTCTTTGGTTAGCTAAATGCAGAAAGTCTTGTAAGCTAGCTTCAGTATGAGTCCAAGGTGGCTGAGAGTTTAAAATATTTTCTTGGGAGATGACTGCAATTTATACCCTGTTCTATATCACACAATTCTCTTAAATTTCCCAAAATTCTATTTAAATCTCAAGCCCAATGTAATTGGTAGGAGAAAATAGAGTATTTTCTTCTTTCCCTTTTTTTTAGTTATCAAACCATGAACACAGGAGAGATGGGCCACTTAATTTTCACTTTTATTCTTGGGATGATGAGAATTGTTGAACAACTTGAGCTTAGGCACCCCCTTGTAGACTTCTTTTGGAATTCCAATGCTTCCTATAGCTTTCTAAGTTTCATGTAGCTTCTTCTAGATCTGTTTCCTATAGGGTGGCCAAAACACAATTTTCTTCTCAAATGGATTTCTAAGTTGGTCCCAGAATCTCTAATCTCGAAATGAACAATTGGTGCATGAAAGTTTGGATTTTATGCTATTTATGGTCGATTTCTAGGGCTGGCAGTGATACGGGATTTCCTCATTGGGACCGTTGGTGATCATGCACTCTCCCACGTAATCATCACCCACTTTCACATAACTGAATCGACCACCTTTTTTACTGATGCTCATTGATTTAACACTCCAATATGGCATGCTAACTGGGAGTTCACTTTTTGATCTCAAGCTGAGGGTGGCCAAGTTTACTGGCCACCTCCAGCTTATAAAAAAAAAAAAAAAAATTAAATATTCATACATTTTTATCATATCGTTACTCAGGGAAGAGTTGGATGAGGTGCAATACATGCGCCTACCTTTGTTTATTGATGCATGTTAGAGAATGTCTTGTTAAGTTGCTTGATCATGTAATTGTTCCTCTTCGGTCATTTTTTTTATTGATTTCCTCCTGCTTATGTAGTTGTCTTCTTGTTGTTTCATGGGTGCAGGTGCTTGGTGTATCCTTGTGGTTGTTGTTGTTGTTGTGGAACTCTGGTGAGGATAAATGTCTTCAAAGATTTTTGAGCCCCTTTTTTATTTTTTTGTGAAGGAGGATGCAGGCTTAGTCTGGTTGCAGTATTGACAAAGGCTGCTACAGGAGATCTTGTAGATGCTACAGGAAACCCTGTAGCTGCCTTTTCTTTGTCTTTTTATTGAATTTTTTCTAGAGGGAGACTGTTTAGTGGTGTAGGGGTTGATGATGGTGATGAAGGATCAAATGGAATGGTGGATGGTTGAGGCCAATGAGGACATGTCCTCTAGACCTCCTTTTTTATTATTTTTTTCATATTTTCCCATGTTTTTTATGGACACAGAGGTAGGTATGGATATGACTTGATGGTGGGTGAGATATGGTGAGGTGTAGGGTCCCAAATTTGCCTAGAATAGGCCTACATAATTTTTTTCCTATCGGGATCCCTTCTCTGTATCATTTTAGGACATCCTGTAGTGCTACAAGATCTTCCTACAGTAGCTACAGGACATCCTGTAGCAAGCTAGAAAATGCTCAAAATTTGACTTTTTGATGCCTGAAAGTGGAAATGAGTGATGGGGGCACGGTAGGCATAAATGAGATGAAGTGGATGGAGGAATAAGTGAGGTGATACTTGTCTTGTTGTCTTTGTAACTCTTAGTCCTTTATTGCCTTCAAAAACATGCAAAATCATAGGATTTATTAGTGGGCAGGTTTGAGATCCCTGCCATGGCATTTTTGGTTTTTTTTTCTCCTCTTTTTTTTATTTTTTTTTTGAAAGACACACAGGTTGCCCCAAAGGAGGTTTTTAGCCTGTTTTCCTGCCCTAGGTGCCTCAAAGAAGGTTTTCACCCAGGGATATTTTTTCTTCTTTTGTTTTTACTCCTGGGCTACCTCAAGGATTTTTTCAACCCAATAGTTGGCCTCAGATGCCTCATACAGGTTTTCACCTACGTCCCTTATTGTTTTTCCCTTTTTTCTTTTCTTTTTTCAAAAATAAAAACAATCTTCAAGAACTGGGTGATCTAGAAGCTAAGACACTCCCAATCACATTTACTTCTTGATTGATGGTATGGATGAACTCTTCCCTTGATAGAAGTATTTTATAGGCTTTCAATCTATATCCATTGACAAGAAATGGGATACCTTCCCCATCAATGGTCCTGATTTGAACAACCCCATTCTCATGGAACTTCTCTATTAGATATGGGCTTAGCCACCTAGTCATCAATTTTCCTTTGAAGTCCTTGAACCTGGAGTCATATAGTAGAACCCAATCCCCTTCTTGAAAAACTTTGTCCTTGATGTTCTCTTCATGCCAGACCTTCCTCTGTACTTGAATAACTTCAGTGTGTAGGAGGGCCTGTGTTGGGCCATAGAAAAGGTATGTTTTATCCTCATATTAGTTTAATTAATCATTCATTTTTATATGTTTATCTTCATTTTAAAAAAGAATTTAGAAGAAATGATTGTAGAAGCTGAATAAAATCAATCATTAACAAATTGTGTAATTTTGGGCATGACAGCTAACTTTCGCTATTTTCATATGCAGGAATATGAATTGAATGATTGTTGTTCAAATGATGGAACAACAGCAACCATGAAAAGAAAAAGGACAATGTCTCGCTCATGTAGGCTAGCAAAAGAATAGGGGAATCGAGTTTATTTTGTAATAAAATATGATTGTAGGTTGCGAAATCCTTAGGATCTCCTGATCATGAGGATCTACTCCTATCCGTTTGTCTCTCATAGATTATATAAAGTCGACAGGCGAAATAGAACAGGCTAGCTAGGAATTGGGAGATTGTAACTTTTATTTTTGACACAGAGTATTCTCACCATGGTGATGTTGTATCTTTATTATTGAATTTAATGAGAAAGACCGCGTTTTACTTGTAATCGCATTCTGAGTGTCTTTCGGCAGTGACTTCTGGAGACTCTAGGCCCAATAGCTAGGAGATTTATTCCTTTGCTTGTGCCATACTTATTTCTTTTTACTCTTGCAATTGTTTATTCATGTTATTTCATGAAACTAGAATTATTTTGATTGTTGTGAGTATTGATCTTTATGGTTTACCTTTACCATTCTAAGTAGATTCTAGATCTTGCTATGTTTACATCTGTGTGTTAGTCTTTGATGAATTTATCATATTAGTTTAAGTATTTGATTGGTGTTCCTTTTGAGTAGCATTATTAGAGATCTTGAGTTCACAATTGTTGCTTTCAATTAAAAGCTTGAATAGTTTCTTGATTTGATCTAGTTTTCCTTTTTACTAAATGAATTATTGTCCATACTAGTTAGTAAATCTACGAAGAGTGATTCCTTTAGCATACTTGCATTCAAATTGAGTTCTCTGCACAATAGATTAAAATAGATTTGAAAATGCTTTAATGTTTTCCTTCAAAGCTGTTTTGGATTGAACTTCGAGAATTAGATATTAATTATTGCAATGATTTGAAATCATTTCATTCTGAATTAGCCTCTGAATTTACTTGCATAGACAATTTTGAACACTCTTTAAATAATAAAAATTACCCTAGGTTGATAATTAATGCAGGTATTAAGGTTTTTTTTAATAGTCGTCTTAGTGCACCAACAGCCTGCATCCTGAATTCATCCAAACCATTGAGCTGGAGTAGCCTCTCCTATTGTGCCTGTGTAACATCCAATTCCAACTGTGCTTCCATTCTCAAAGTGTCGTACTCAAAGTCAATGGAGAGTAGAGCCTTATTTCCATAGACCAAGTCATAAGGTGTGAAGCCAGTGGTTGTCTTCCATATTGTATTATAGGCCCAAGTGGCCTCCGCAAGTATGTTAGCCCAATCTTTTATGTTATTGCTCACAGCGTTGGTGAGGATGCCTTCCAATGCTCTGTTAGTGACCTCTACTTGTCCATTGGCCTGAGGATGGTAAGCAGTTGACTTCCTATGTTTGATATTATGTTGCCTCAACAAATTCTCAATTAGGTGTGATGTGAATCAAGCTCCCTAATCGATGACCAATTCTCTAGGGTAGCCAAACTTGTAGAATACATTCTCCCTTAAGAACTCAACCACTTTCTCTTTTGTTGCTACCATGACAACCTTGGTCTCAATTCACTTTTTCAAATAATCAGTGCATAAAATTATGTACTTTTTCTACCCTGATGGTGGATCAGTCAGTCCAATGAAATCCATGCCCCACTTGTCAAATGGCTCTAAATCCACCTGAGGCTGCAACGGCATGTCATCCTTGGGAGTAGGTTTCCCATTCTCTGGCACTGATCACATCGACTGGTGTATCTTCTTGCATGTTAGTGGAGAGTGGGTCAGTAGTAGCGAGCATTAAGTACCTTAAAGGTTGTCCTCTTAGCTGCAAAGTGGCCTCCACAAGGCCCATCATGAAGGACACAAGGATGTTAAAGACTTCCACCTCCCTGACACATCTCCTCAAAATTTGATATGGGTCTAGCTTGAAGAGATTGCCCCCAGTCCAAGTGAATGGGGCACTCTTCCTCACAATTATGCTATTTCCTTGGATGATAGATTTGGAGGAAATTGTGCAGAAACTAGGTAGTTGGCTATGTCATCAAACCATGGAGAGAAAACTGAAATAGAAAATAAATGCTCATCTGGCAGCTAATCATCAACCATTCCTTCCTCACCTGCAGGCAAAGCAAGTCTAGACAAAAAATATGCAACTACATTTTCCCTTACTAACTTATCAATGATAGTCAAATCAAATTGTTGTAATAAAAGCAGCCATCTAATAATTTTGGCATTTGCATCAGGCTTGTTCATCAAATATTTGATAGTAGTATGGTCAGTATGTACAAAGGTCTGATAACGGGTGATGTAGTGTCTAAATTTGTTCAAGGAATGGACAACATCTAGGAGCTCTTTTTCAATCACAGTATAGTTCAATTTAGCCTTGGACAGATTTTTGCTAATGAAGTAAATGGCATAAGTCAAATTGTCATCTATCTGGCCTAGAGCTTCTTCTACAGCTTTTTTAGAGGCATCAGCATGGATGTGGAAAGGAAGAGCCCAATTTGGACCTTGACGCATGGGTGCAGTAGTCAACTTGTCCTTCAAGATTTCTAAGGCCTCTTGGCAACTTTCTGACCAACAAAATTCGGAGTCCTTGGCCAGTAGTCCAAACAATGGTGAGGCTACTTTGTTGAAGTCTTTGATAAACCTCCTATAGTATCCTACTAAGCCCAAGAAACTCCTGACATCCCTCTGCTTTTAAGGAGTAGGGGCCCTTTTTATGATAGAAATTTTATTTGGGTCTACTTATAATCCTTCATGGGGTATTGAGTGACCTAGAACAATCCCTGCATTCATAAAGAACTCACACTTCTTAGGAATAAGGGATAGGTTCATTTCAATGCACTTATTTAATACGTTACCCCAGTTAGAGAGAGCCTCCAGGAAATCACACCCATAGCGAGTGAAATCATCCATATAGATTTCTATAGAGTCATGGACTAGCTCAGCAAATATGCTCAGAACTTCCCTTTAAAAAGTGGCAGGGGCATTACATAATCCAAAAGGAAGGACCCTATAATAAAATTTAGCCCAAGGACAAGTAAATGTGGTTTTGTCTTGGTCCTATGGGTTGATCTGGATCTGATTGTAACCATTGAATCCATCCGGGAAAGAGAAGAACTTATTCCCTACAAGACCCTCCATGACTTGATCAATGAAAGGTAAAGGGAAATAGTATGTTTTAGTGGCTTTATTTAACTCTTTGTAATCCACACATATCCTCCATTTTCCATTCTTCTTTAGGACCAGAACTAGAGGAGACACCCACTCACTATCTGAGATGGGATAAATGAACCCTGCATCCAACAACTTCTGCAATTCTTCTTTGACTATGTCTTTGAGGGCTGGGTTCATTCTCCTATGAGGTTGGCACACTCATTTGTAGCCTTCCTTGATGTAGATGTGGTGAGTACACACTGAAGGGTGCACTCCCTTCATTTCCTTATAGCTCTAGGCAAAAGCATCCAAGTGCTCTCTCAACATGTTGCACAACTTCTCTTCCTGATGGGCTAAAAGCGAGGGTTGATTTTCAATGTTTTAGATGGAAAAAATTATACCATTTTGATATAAGCATGACTTGAGTCAACTAGGCACAAATCAATCCAAGGGTTATCTTCATTTTTATTCACTAGTTCATCAAGACGCATGGCGTTGGGGGATTGGTTCTGGAGGATTTTATCAATTAGGTCATCTTCATCAAGTTGACCCCCTCCTATAATAGTATCTAGGGTACATATTGGGTAAAATGTGGTATGGTACACTTCATATTCCTCTTCCTCTTCCAACCATAAGAGTAATTCATGCTCTAAGGATGGTTGATCAAGATTATACAAGACCAAATGTTTCTACAAATCTTCATTCTTAATGGTCATGGTCCCAGCCCTACAACTTGTGTAAACATCAGCAGTGGCTAGACATGGCCTTCCAAGGATGAGAGGATAACCATTTAATTTGGTCTTGGGCTGGTGAACTAGGAAGTTATCAGGGTACTCCCAAGAATCAATAGAGACCATCACATCCTCAACAACTCCCTCAAGAGTTACTGTGGATTTGTCTGCAAGTTGCAATATTGTTGTGGTATTTCTCAATGATACTTGGAGATTCAGTTTGAGCATGGTATCCTTAGTCATCACATTGATGGCATCCCCAAGATCAATCAAGGTGTGGGGTACATTGATGCATCAATGTTCATATCTACCACAGGACTCCCAGGATCTAGATACTTTGGGAAAATCACTCTCCCCAGCATTAAGTCAGATAAATTTCCAATGACATTAATGGTAGGGGTGTATTTCTTTCTCCTCACATGATGTTTGAAGCATTTCTCCTTGATTAACTTGTTGTAGATGGAGACATCCTTGATGGCTTGGAGGAGTGGGATTTTAACACACAAGTTTTTCAATTCTCCCATAAGTTTAGTCTATTTTGGGCTGTGTTGACTAGAGTGGATCAATCTTTTAGGAAAAGGAAATTAATTGGCTTTAGAAACACTCTCTTCCTTTAGGTTGGTTATCTGGAAGCACTCTTCCAGACCTGAGGTTGATTTCTTGAATATCCATAGCATAGTTAGGGTAGGATGTCTCTCCACTATAAATAGGTTGTGCCTGCTTACTTAGGTGGAGTAGGATGAAGGAGTTGTGGTTGAGATGGAGGTGGAGGTAGTAAGGTTGGGGATTGGTTGAATGGGGGACTCCACCCTTATGATGGGGTATTCCACTGAGGTTATGGGGGAGCATATGGATGAAATGATTGATTGGCAGGTTGGGAATGGTATTGAGGTGCATAAGACAAGGCATAAGGTGTGGACCATGAAGGATGAGCAAGAGGACACCAAGGGGGAATGGACGCATTCAGATTGGGATTGTAATATGAATAGGGTTCCCCTTGCATGCCCTACTTGTATGGTCAAGGTCCTTGAGGCCTCCTTTGGTTGATATAACAGAGTTGTTCAGCCACACCATCAGTTCCTTGATATACAACTTTCAAACCAAGAAGAGAAGGGCACTTATCTGTGGAGTGATTTTCCTCACAGACCGAGAAGACCTTGATAAAATTCAATGGAGATTCATTTTGTGGGTGTCGTCTGATGCATCTATGGTAAAAGACAGCTAAGGCTCTCTCTTCTTCCTCCTACTTCCTCTTGATCTGCATGGTGTCCATTTGCAGAGCAAGGGTATGCAAAATTTGACTCTTAATGTCCTCCAACATGTTTCCAATTTCACTCTTGATAGATGTGTTGGAGGAGGATGAACTGGCCAAAGCTTGACTAGCCCTAGCCTTCTTTATGGCAACCCTAGAATGATTTTTGAAAACTATCTTGATATCATCATAAGATAGTTGATATATGTCCCCTCCAAATAGCATGTTTAGGTTTTCTAGGATATCTTCCATGATCCCTCTGAGGAGGACTAACTTGAGTGATTCAGGATCAAGGGTGTATCTAGTTCTTTTGTAGTTGAGTTGGAACCTTTCCTCATAATCTTCCAAGGATTCATCATGTCCCAATGCCATTCTGAATATTTCCTTTGGTGTCCTTGGACCTGCAGTAGTCCCTATACTTGTCATTGAAGGATTGTTGCATTTGAGCCTAGGTAGTGATGTTGTCCCAAGGTAAACCCATGAAATAGCGCAAGGATGCATCCTTAAGGGTGGATGGGAATAACTTCAACTTCTGTTCATCAGAGGTATAAGCATAAGATCTCCATATGACAGAAAACTCAAACAAGAAGGTATCAGGGTCTTCTGAGGTTAAGCCATGGAAGTGAGGAAGGGAAGAGGGGCTTAATTTTTTCATCCTAGCATCTCCATTAGTGACTCTAATGGGAAAAGCACCTTCATTTCTATTTTCGACCATGTTGTAAGTGTGTGGAATGGTTTCTTCTTCTTCTTCCCCAATAGGCTCTTCAAAGATCTCTAGTTGTTCACCTAGTGGGTCCTTTAGCTCCCCTACAGTCATAGAGGGAAGTTGACAGTCACCGAAGAAGAGGGAAGGTTGATTGTCTGATGGTGTAGGGGTATTTGGCAAAAATTTCCCTAAATTGTCTCTACTTCTACAAGGCATGTAATAAATTTTCTTTTTCTTTTTCTTAGGTCTTTTTCAGAATCACTTCTAAAACAGAAAGAAAGCAGAAATTGCAACTATTTACTAAATGCAAAATAGAAAGAAAAGCAGAAATTACATCTACCTAGACACCTCCTAGGAAACGGCGCCAAAAAGTAATGAGCCTCAGTAATGCAGCTAGGATGTTGGAACTCCTGGGGCTACCAACTTTACTTTATCAACCCGGGGTTTCGTACAAACTTGGAGGTGATAGTGCTATATGCATAGTAGATGCAACATTCTACTCATGTCACTTGTCAACTGGGGCGATAGACCACTAGGGTTTCAAACCAGTCTTCTATTGACTAGAAGGATTCTGACTACTGACAGTGAATGTAAATCTCGTTCTAATATAGGAAAGTAAATGCTTTTCTATTTAAGAAATGAAAGCTACTGAGTGGAAAATGCCATGAATCATATAGCTAGGAAATGACACAAATTACTTGTAGAAAATAACTAAGCTAACCTTGCATTTTACCATCTAGCTATTTGGACTAATTGGACATGGGAAGTTGTTCTATCATATTATGATTCATATATGCGTGCACTAACTATCTCATGTTGCATTTGTAGAAAAAGAATCTTTTAATTCCTAAATTCATAAATGTAAATGCTATGTTACACTATGTGATCTTGCAGGGGAAGAAGGCATGGGAGAGCTAGTATCAGGTGGCACTTGTACGCATGGAATTCAAGATGAGGGTCTAACCTATACTCAGACTATCATTTCTAATCAAAATAGGGTCAAACAGGCTACTACAAGAGATCATGTAGCTGCTACGGGAACTGCTACAGGATGTCCTAGTTTGTTACAAGATGTCCTGATTTTATGCAGGAAATTAGCTAAGAGCTTTAGGAGGGAAAGAATAGTGGAATAAGGTTCTATAGAGATGTATGATAGTGAAAGGAGATGTAAGGAAGGTGCACATTACCCAAGGCTAAGCCCAGCACTAAAGTGATGTTGGATTTTCCCAAGGTGGTTGTTCATGGTGGCTGCAAAACAGAGATTCGAACTATGGGCTGGTATGCCTTGGAAAAAGGTGGAGAAGACTTAGGTGAAGCTGGTTGGATGAGCTCCTCCCTGCAGATCAACAATCCCTACAACAAAACCTATTTTCCTCTTCATCTATGCATCACTATATACCAACATGGAAAAGATGAGTTGAATTTTGAGAAAGTTAATCTATCTATTGCTAATGGCTAAATCTATGAAATAGAATGCCTTCTAAGTATGGAAAACTTAAGAAACAAAAAAAAAAATTACAGGTGCTTCCAGGAAATCATAAACAGTTATCTATTTAAGCATGAAACCTAATCTATGTAATAACCAAAAGACAAACTTTGTTTTTGGGGGTTGTTGGAGTGGGGCCCTGTAATCATGATCCCACAAGGGATATGAGGAAGAGACCATTGTCACAATAATTTCTAAATTACTTTCCTTCACTACTGCACCATTGATCTGCGTCTTCAAACTAAATGGAAACAACATTAAGCAATCATTCAAATACTTTTTAAGCTAAACAAAACATAGATAATTTCAACAGCTAACTATCATTTTAATCTAAGAATACAGATACAAAAAGAGGAACTTTTGTTGCTAGGGTTGGGCCCTAACCCAACAGCTTCAACCCTCTAATTCAACTCAATGCTAGATCAAGGTCAAATTTCTCATTATCATCATAATTTCAAATACAACATAACAAATAACAGTCACAATGTTTCAACTCAAATTGCCTTTAGGCTACATCAAAAAAATCAAAGCCTAATGAGTCACTTGGCTCTATTATTTATACAAACTGAAGCTACCAATAGCTTCCTAAAAAATAGGGAGACTTGGCTTCCTAACTCGAGAATAACTTGTCTTTGAATGTCACTGGCTTGGCTGCCAATGAACTTGACTGGCTTGGCTTCTAGCAACTCCGAGTTGATGAGATATGGTGGAGGAATATTCAAATGATTTGAGGAGTAAAGGAGGGATACCAATCTCCTAAAATCTCTCTTTCTTGTCCACCTCAAGTTCCTGCACTTAAATTAGCCCAAAACTGCTCCAATTCCTGCATTTAATACATATTAGGCCACATGACATAGCAACTCACCTTTACCCTTCTCACTAAGCAAAATATAACAAAATATGTAAATAAATGTGAGAAAAGTCAATTTTAATAAGCTTGAGAGTGGCATTGTGACCCATATAGTTTACCTATTGATAAGCCTTGTCAGTAGCATAGAGGAAATTTATGCGCCATCTATTTGCATCTGGTGCATCTTGGCTTCCTCCTCACTGCCATGGATTTCCTCTGGTTCTTCCTGCTATACTGGCTTCTTCGCCTTCTCCTTAGGTTTATTATCTTTCTTGGTCTTCTTTTGTTGCTCTTTTTCTATCTTCTTCCTTGGGGAGTTCTTAGATCTACTTGAGAGGCTTCAGTTGGCCTCTTTTTGAGTCTTTTCTTAGTTTGTTCTTTTGTAACTACTTGTTTTCACAGCAACCTTGTGCGCCATGGAGACAAGGGTACATTCGGTGCTTAGGTGTGATGAGCCTGAGCTTCCATCACTCCTAATAGCCATTTTTCTCCAAATTCTTGAGCAATTTCTTCAAAGCTTCTCTCAGACAAAAACTTGAATCACTCTTGGTGTCAAATTCTCAAACTGAATTCTCTAGATAGAAAAGTGTAAAATGTGGAGCGAAACATAGATTTTATAGTGAATTTGAACTTCAAACCTCATGATTAGCTTAGATCATGTTCATTTAATTCAAGTATGGCATTATATCTAACCAGTTGTGCTTCATAAATACGTTTCTCCAACGCCTTTTAGTGGAAACTTCCTTTTAACGACAACCTTTTCCTTCCAACGGTCATAATTTTTCGGTTATCTTCGACAATCACGCAGTGATCTACCCCCTATCATGGTTCTTTCGAACTTCAACATACTTCTGAATATCACGCAGTAATCCTCCTTTGGCGTGGTTCTTTCTGAATTCGACATACTTCTAAATATCGTGTAGTAGCCTTCTTCGGCAAAGTCCCTTTCTGCAAAGTAATTTATATTCCAGTGCCCACTTTCAAATGCATGTGGCACTAAGACTCTTATCCTTTCGTCTTTCAATGCGAAGCTCGAGGGATAGAGTCCTCCCTATATACCTTCAATCTGCTACCATTCACTCGTCCTAGAATTAATTGACCATTTAACTTCGTGAGTTTAACTATGCCACCATTAAAGACATGTTTGATGATATACAGTCCTAACCAATGTGTCTTAAATTTTCCTAGGAACTTCTCTAATTTTCTATCATATAAGAGTACAAGATCTCCCTCCTAGAATGTCTTTTGCTTGATGTGCCTGTCATGGTAGGATTTCTCACTTGCTTTTTTTTACTTGCTGAAGAAAACCTGCTAGAAACCCGCTATAAACATGTCCTCTTCCAAAGCAAGCAATTGCACCATCCTCTCCTCCATTATATCGAAATTTTCCATGTCTGTGAAGGCTGAAATTCTTAAACTGGGCACAATGTACTCCATAGGGATGATTGCTTCTTGTCCATATACAAACCTAAAATGTGTCTGACATGTCAATTTCTTGCATGTTTTCCTAAATTCCCACAACACCGCTGGAATCCCAAGATCCCACTCATTTTTTTCACATTGCACACTTTTGTGAGTTCATTCTCCACAATTTTATTGGAAGCTTCGACTGTCCCATTCGTTTGAGGGTGATATGGGGTACTTTTCTGATGGTGTACTTTTAACTCTTCAATCAGTGCCTCAGTAGTGTGATTCAAGAAATGTAAGCCTCGGTCACTCATTAATTTCTTTTTCGAACACCCAAATCTGGACAGAATGTATTCAAAAGTGAACTTCGTGGTGGTATCTACATTGCAATCCTTCACTGATTATGCCTCATCCCACCTCATCAAGTAATTAGTTGCGGTGATTATGTATCTTGCGCCATTCTTCTTTCCTGGTGGGTTAATAGGTCAAATAAAGTCAATAGCCCATTTGTCAAATTCTTGCAAAGTCACCTCTGGATTTAATGGCATTTCATCTCTTCTAGATGGCCTTCCTATTCTTTGACATATATCACACACTCGACAAAACTCTTTTTCATCCTTATGTATTATGGGCCACCATATCCAACTCTCAATATTTTCTTCACAGTGGCCTTTCCAGCATAATGTCCACCTGTGACTCCTCCATGAGCTTCTACTAGAATACTCTACCTTTCATGTTCTGGGACGTATCTTCGCAGTATTTCATATGGTCCCATTTTGTACAAGTGTCCTGCAATCAATATGAAATCAGATGCTTTTACCACCAAATCCTTCTTTCTCTATGTAGTGCACTCCGTGGGCGCCATTACCGTGGCCAGAAACTAAATCGAAGTGATCATCCATGACCCTGATTGTGAACAACTGCATGCCGGGCAGGTTATCTTCAATACTAGTGGGTTCTTCTCTTGTCTCCAATCTCGACAAATGATCGGGCCCGACATTCAATCTTCCTGGCTTGACTACAACCTTAAAATCATACTCCTAAAACAGGCTTATTCACCAAATATTTCAACGCAAAATGATCATTGAACGTCTTGAGATGTGCACCTAACAAGTAGTGCCTAAACTTTTGTAATGCAGAAACCTAAACTAACCCTTCTCTTTTTATTGTAGTATAGTTCTTTTCTGCCTTGGACAATTTTCTGCTTGCAAAAGCTATGGGGTGATCAACTTTGCCTGCTCCTAGTTCTGCCAACACTATACCTAATGTTATGCAAGATGCATAGACACGTACATGAAATTCCTTCTTCTAGTCTCAAAAAACTAAGATCAATGTAGTTACCATCTTTTCCTTCAGTATATCCAGACTCTTCTAACATTCTTCGTCTCATTTAAAAGTGACATATTTCTTCAATAAATTCTCCATTGGCGTAGTTATTTGCGCATACCCATTTATAAACTTTTTGTAATAGCAAGTGTGTCCAATTGTCGTAAGTAGTTGTCTCACTATTTTCAGTGTTGGCAAGTTCACAATGAATACTATCTTCATGGGATCCACCAGCAAGCCCTGTTTGCACACAATATGCCCTAATAGTATGCCACAAGGCACACAAAATATACACTTCTTCAAGTTTAGTGAAATTTGATGTTGCCTACATGTATCCAACATAATCCTTAAGCTCACAGTATGCTTCTTTAATAGCCCAAGGCCTGTCCAATCATCAAAGTAAACTTCCAATAATTTGTGTATGTACTCCTTAAATGTTGCGATTACAACTCTAGAAAATATGGCGGGCACATTCTTCAAGCCAAAAGTCATCACCATGTACTGAAATGAGCCCCACTCTATTGCAAAAGTTGTCTTATGTCTATCTTCTAGCGCAATTATGATTTGATGGTAACCCAAAAAGCCATCTGTGAAAGAATAGGAATCGTGACCTCCTACATTGTCTAATACTTCATCTCTAAATGGTGTAGGAAAGGTGTCATGCACACATGCATCATTTAGTTTTCTCAAGTCAATTGAAATTCAGATCTCTCCTTTAGTCTTCTTTTCCTGAACTATCATGGGACTTACCCATTCAGACTCTTCAATAGGCTCGATGATCCCTTCTGCTAGCATTTTTTTCTAATGATCCCTTCTGCTAGCATTTTTTTCTAATTCTTCCTTCACCTTTTCCTTGTATTTCATATTCATCCTACAGGGTCTTTGCTTTACAGGCTTCACATCAGGTTTCAGAGGGTCCTCTTAACTCCTAGGTCCCCTACTATGCCCTTCATTTCTAAAAACTTCGTAGGGAATAGCTCCTGGTATTCATGCAGCAGCTCTGTGATTTTACTAATTGTATTTTCATCCTAATAGTCTCTAATCGTCGTGAACTTCGGGTCTTCCTCTGTCCCAATATTTAGTTTATGTGTTTTTATTGGCTGCGTTATATCTAGTATTTCTTGTTCTAGTCCAACAACTTCGTGATGTCCTTCTGATTCTCATATATCAATATTGCACAGATCTTCATCTTCTTTGGAAGTGATATTATAAAATTCCAATGCATTTTGTAACTTTGCAACCCAATCATGTTGCCAATTTAATGGAGCTTCATTCTCAGAAATATTTTCTTTAATTACCTGAAGAGAGGAGTCTATACATGGGCAATCATATTCAAACATGAATGTTAGTATGAACCCTTCAACCAAATCTGTCAAGTTCACAGTTCCATGTCGCAGTTTCGTTTCAAGATACCAATTCATAGGAATCGTTTCTAGTGTGTGAATAAACCCATGTATCCACTCTTTTTCTGCAATTTCTTTCCAAACTAAAGTGTAGTGATGAATATGCTCTCAAGGATCAACTTTACCATCATACTTTACTTCTAATTTTGTGTCGATTGAGCCAAACCTAATCCACATTAATCTTCGACACTACTGCTAATATGCTATATTTCTTTTATGAGTACCCCACCATATAGTAGGTGTAGCCCTTAGGGCTACATCCAAAGCTTACAACCTCTATTCTTCTGGTATTTCTCTTTCATATTCATCAAGAAATGGGCTTACATCTCCAATCCCATCATAATAAGGCAGATCACATACGCCGAAAGTTATGTTGTGAAGTGATTTTGTGGTAGAGACTTCATATAACTTGTTCTGCCAATTTCCAGTTCTTCCTCAGAATTTGAAGTACATGAATTGTCTTGTTCCCAGCCCAATTTTCCATTTGCAGTGGGATTAATCCAATCTTCCTCCTTAGTTGTTATCTGATAAATGTTGTAGACATTTGCGTCGCATTACTCATCCTGGACAGGTTTTGTATAGCGCACTCCTTATGAGGGGTCTAGAGGGACAGTGACCCTCATATAATCTTTTTCTAACACCATTTGTCTCTTCTTCAAATTGATTATCGCTAAATTATCGAAAGCCCAATCTAATCTAAGCAGCATCAGATAGGGTTTTCTATCATCTACAATTTCAATCACTTTGAAGTCTGCAATGGTTCAGACTCCTTCGATGTCTACTATGATGCCAGGTAACCTTCCCATAGGGACAATCTTCTGTTGGTTAGCCATCCTCAACTATATCGATGACCATTGCAACTTCGGTTTTCCCATTAACTCCCAAGTTTACTTAGGTAACTCATGGGCATCAGATCCTAAATCTAGGATTACCTTATCTGTATCATATTCCCCGATATGTGCAGTTAATCTCATTTCCTTCCCCGTTCTCTTCTTGTGTCGATGTAAATTGTTCACTGTGCATAGATTGCTTCACGGTACCTCTTTATTAGCGCAGGAGTCTATCAACTCCTGGATTCCTTCAACATCCCTCTAATTCCTCAACAACTTCATACATGTTTGTAAAAATGACTTCAAAATACTTGGATCTAATTATTGTGTCAGAGTAGACACTTTGTCGCAGTCCTTCTTTGGCATTAACTTCAGTTGCACACTATATGTTGAAGCCCCAACATCCATGAAGCTTCACTTTGCTCCCATGAACATTTGTTTTTCCTTTTGGATATTGAACCCAAGGGCCTTTTCTATGGTATTTCTTACCCATGTCTCTTTTACTTTCTTCCTGACTTTATCGTCTCCCGTCGCAGTTCCACTTCTTGTTACAATGTTGATGCACGGTTCTTCCTCCCTTGGCTCAGCTATCATCATTTAAATATTTACTGTAGGTTGTTGGTTCATTTTTTGTTGCATCTTTGTGATAAGGATGGTACATTATTCTATCACATGATGAAAATATTTGTAGTAGCTTGTTATGCAACCAACTCACAAAATAGAAGAAAGAGATAGATCAACGACTTCAAAAGTAGCCTCTTTGAGGGAACAACCTCCTTTACATTACAAAAATGAACAATTCTTGGATGATACAAATGACAAGACCTCCTTTCTATATATAGGAGTCTAAGGGGTCACAATATAACCAGAGTCAACATAACAATAATAATGTAAGGGCACAACAATAACAATAGTGGGCAGATTGTAGTAAGGTTCTGACAGTCTCTTGTAAAGAGCCTTTCCTGTCCACTATTATAACAGATAATCTGGTCACATCCTTGACCAATTCCTCCTCCTCCTCCTCCTTGGAAGATTCCTTGACCAACGTGTTGGTCTCCCTCCTCGTGTGTATGTCCTTCAGCGTGTAGTCTATAAGCATCAATAGTGTGTTACAATATCAAGTCATAACTTCGACAGTTTCTCTCATCATGGCCTACTCATTTACAAAAGTTGCAAAATAGTTGCTTTGGGGTATGCATGTACTTCTATAATAAATAGAAATCTTCAAAGTGATGTTGGCCTCTTGTTCTACAAATCTCACACCACAAGCTTGATCCTAGGTTTACTAGATTAGGTGCTCCACTTGCTGAGTAATCTCTAAACATGGGGCATTGATCCTTATAGTGGCCCTCTGCTTTTCATTTTTACACCACACTTCTGATCTCATTTCTTTACTTTTCTTGAGATGTTGCAATTCCAAGGTCAAATTTGCTAGATGACTCTGAATTTCATGTACTCTTGCATGGGTATCTTCGATCGGCAAGGCTTCCATCTTCATTGCAATCTCCAATGCTTCAGCTTGAGTCGCTATCTTATGTTGCATCAAGGGTAACCTGATATGTGGCAGAATCACAGCTATAAAGCATTCTTTATGTTGTTTTGGGGGTATGTTAAAGCTTACTCATCCAATTAACACCTTGAATCGTTGATCCAACTCCCACACAGATTCAGTAGCCATCTGTTTGATTTCCTTCAACTCCATAATGCACTACGATTTTGATTTTGGCTTCTTGAATTCTAATACCAATGCTTTCTTAATATCATCCAATGAAGCATCCTGATTAGTCACATAATACTTCATGTACTATGTCAGCATTCTTTATCGCAGCGTTGTGATGAGTTGCACCTTCTTTACATCTTCATCAGTGATTTGTCTTGCTTTCCATACTGCATCAGCTACAAACCAAAACTTCCCAGGATCCTCTGATCCAAGTCCTCTAAAGGTAGAGAGTTTAATGTCATCATCCATTTTTCTTCTTGGGGCCTTAGGGGGAGGAGGAGGGGGTGATTAGGGGGAGGGGAAGGGGCGTAGAGGAATTATGGGGAGGGGTATGGGGGGTAAGGGGAGTATATGGATGGGAAATCCCAAAGATGCCCTTATTTTTCTCAACTCCTAACTTTGACGCACCTTCAAGATGGGAGGGGGAATACCACAAGGTTGCGGAGTTACTTCCTTCTTGTTCACTCTAATACCCACTTAACAAGGGACTATAGTCAGTCTCAATAAATTTCTTTGGTTCGCATTGTACTCTATATCGCTTTTCAATTCGCGTAGACCCCGGTCCTGGTTTAGATTCATTCCCTCTTTGCCCAACATTAATCTGACTGAATTCATAGTACGCCCTTTTCACTCAAAAGAATTTTAATCCATGGCTTCAAAGAATTTAGGTACTTACCTCGCAGACCCTTAAAAAATCCTCGCTCAGCTTCACTGTAAGATACAGTCATCCCTATTGCAAACTCAGTAATAAATCCTCCCAGGATATAGTCAATCCAAAATCATCCACTCTTGAGATACTGCTGTTAGTATTCTTAAGTCATTGTATCAATTCAAGGCTCCATGTAGTAGGCTCATTGTTTTGAAACAAGTCTTGTGCTTGGTCAACTTTGATACCCATTCATATAGTTCATTAGCAAACATCGCAAAGAAGATCTTGTGTTGTTCTGTAAAGAAATAGTTATGCAACCAGGCTTCAGTCAACAATCGCAGATTTCTTTTTTCCTAAGCTGCGAATTCTCATTTATTTTGATCTACCCAATCTTGTATTTCCTTATTTGATGGATGCCACAACACACCCCTCAAATAGATCTCGATCCTGGCAATGGAAACATTTTTTGGGCTTGACCCAGGTTCGTCTTAGACTTCACACCAACAAAACCCTTAGACACCGGCCCTTTCGGCAACGAAAGACAAGCAAGTCGAAGTCTCACCCGAGGTGGCTATGGGTGATTGCAAAACCAAGTTTCTGCAACGTTGAGGGACTGCATGGAGTGGCTCTTAACTTCACTTTTATGTACTTTAATCATTCTTCTAACATTCACAACATTATTTCACAGTGTATTTTAACTACAGACCTTATCACATTCATTTTAATGTAAACACATTACAAAATAATAACAGTTGTGCTAACATGCCAATTACTTCACATAAATAGATGGAACACAAATAAAAGATACAGAGACAAAAGACTTCGCCAAAACTTATTCTTCTTTATTAAGATAGATATTTCAGTACATAAAACTTCTCGACCTGCGCACCCATCTGTAGGTGGTCTATGCACTCAACTACGGACTCTTCCAAGGCCTTCGCGCATTAAGCGATAGAGCCTTTTCCTTAAGACCCAAAACACAGAAATAAAAAAAGACTCAATCACTCATGCTCTTTCTATGATGTGATCTAATGATTATCTTCAAAAAAGCATTGCATGTCCTTAAATACATTATATTTCTACAAAAACCATGGTCCACGTGTAGGTTTTAACCCCGTACAGAAATTACCTGCATACGAATTCTAAATCACATGAAAAATAAAAATACAAGAGCATAACACATAAAACACATATACACAGAGATTTCCCACTGGATCCCAAAACTGGGACTACCAACTTGATTTTTCATTATATTCCTTTCAATATTACAATACATATTTATACATGCCGAAGCATCCAATACCATGGACCGAAAAAACCATCACGTCCAATACCATGGACCAAAAAACCATCGCATCCAATACCATGGACCGAAAACCATCACGTCCAAAAAACATGTGTGAAAATCATGCACAAAACCATAGGTGGGTTACGGGTATCCCTCAAACCCCCTGTTAACTATGTGGAAAGAATATAACACAACTCAACACCACGTACCATGGACTCAAAAAAACAATGAACTAAAACCCCGATACCCTTTACAAAATGATGGGCTTCAACCCACCCCAAAGCCCCTAGACACTGCACAGTAAATAGAAACTCATGAACTCCGCTCCTCAAATGTGGAGTCTTTGACCAAAATTGGATCAAGTTGGATTGTGCCCAACAGCAATACCATGCAGTCTCACAATCTCCTTTATGAAGATTTGTGCCATCTCACTAGCAGAATTAGTGCATTTGAAAACCAGAAAATGACCTAATTTTCTCAGCTTGTTAATCACTACCATCATTGCATCATGTTGGTTGGAGGTTCTAGGAAAACCTGTAATGCAATCCATAGAAATTACCTCCCATTTCCATTATGGAATGGGAATAGGATGCAATAATCTCGTTGGATGCTTTTATTCAGCTTTCACTTGCTGACATTCCATGCATTTAGCCACAAAATCAGCCACTTCATTTTTCAAATTCGGCCAATAGTATAACTTTTTAATGGTTGTGAGGGTATTTTGATGCCCTAAATGGCCTTAATGAGTCTTAACATGGAACTCTTTCATTATAAGTCTCTTTAATTCGTCTTTATTTGGCACATATATTATGTTTTTGAACCTAATTAGGTCGTTGTTAATGAGATGATGTTCCTCATCCCCGCCATCCTCCAGTATCCTTTCTTTAATTTGCTAATATTTTTCATCTTATTATCCTATATTCTATTGTATAATATCTTATAGCTTCCAGGTGATTCACTTGAATCCCCTACTAAGTGCATCTGCAACTTTGTTTTCCTTTCTTTTGATGTACTTGATTTCAAAGTTGAACTCACTAAGTATGACCATCCATCTTGCCTGCCTAGAATTCAACTTGGGTTGCTCAAACAAATACTTGAGACCACTATGGTTTGTCATAAGAGTAAACTTTCGGCCAAGGAGGTAATGCCTCCACATTTTCAAAGCATGAATAATAGCATCCAACTCTAGATCATGAGTCACATAATTTACCTCATGTTCAGTAAATTTCCTCGACTTATAACATACTATCAGTCGTTCCTACATCAAGAAACCACCGAGCCCTTCCTTGCAAGCATATCTGCACACCACAAAATTGTTGTCAGGCTCTGCAATCCTCAACACAGGTGCATTTTTGAGCAATTCATTGAGTTGCTCAAAACTTGTTGCACGTTGAGTTTTTCGCTCAAATTTATTTCCTTTTCTTTATAAATATGTAATAGGATGAGATATCTTGGATGATGTAATCTCATTCACATTCCTTAGTATTGGCCACTCTATTATGGCTTTGATATTTTCAGGATCAACTGATATCCTTTCCTTGGAGACAATATGCCCCAAATTGTGTATCTATGACTGAAAAAAGTCACATTTGTTGAGCTTTACATAGAGCTTGTGCTCCTTAAGCAATTGTAACATTGTTTCCAAATATTTTTCATGCTCTTCCTCTATCCTTGAGTACACTAATATGTCATCAACAAACACAATAACAAAATTGTCCAAATAAGGACGCAACACAATGACAAACTTGTCCAAATAAGGACATAACACATTGTTCATTAAGCACGTGAACTTGGCGGGGGCATTAATAAGCCAAAAGGGTACCACTAGAAACTCATGGTGCCCATATCTTGTTGTGAAAGCAGACTTATGAATGTCCTCCTCCTTGATCCTTACTTGATGATACCTTAACCTCAAGTCAATCTTCGAGAACATTGTTTCTTCCCTCAACTAATCAAAGAGATCATCAATCCTTGGTAATGGGTACCTATTCTTTATGGTCGCCTTGTTTAATTTCCTATAGTCAATGCATAATCTAATGGTTCCATCCTTATTCTTTACAAACAATACAGGTACTCCCCATGGAGACACATTTGGCCTTATGTAACCCCAATCCAACATCTCTTTTAGCTGCAATTTTAGCTCAATCAACTCGGGTGTACTCATCCTATATGGTTCTTTGGATGTTAGTGCTGCTCTAGGTACCAAATCAATAGAGAAATCTACCTCTTTATGAAGAGGTAATCTAGGAACCTCCACTAGAAAAACATATGCATACTGCTACAAAACCAGGTACCTTTTTAATAGTTCACTTTCCTCATCCTTAGCATCGTTGCCAACCTTATCGTCCCTTGAGATTTTCACTACAAACAACATGCATCCCTTCTTACTGTTGCGCTTGGATTGCATAGTTGTAATCAACCTTACTGAAGTAAGCTTTTTCCAGCCTTGCCGAACTCTTATTTATCCTTGCTCATCTAAGCATTCATTTTCCTTTTCATAACAATCCACTTTAGTTCTATGCAAATATAAACATTCCATGCCCAATAATATACTATATGCACCCAATGGCAATATATTAAGATAATCATTTGTAGGAATGCCAATAAACTCAAATGTACATGATCTCACCCAGTGATTAATCATTCTTTTGGTTTTGGTTTCCAATTGAACCAGCAATGGTTCTTCATGCAATTCCTTGACCAAATTGCATTTCTCAACAAGCTCTAGGCTTATATAAGTGTAACTAAAACTTGGATCAATTAAAATAGAAATTGTTTGATTATGAAGCTTACCTTCAAACTTTATGATGGATTCCTAGTGGTCTTCCTGACGGTTGTCTACGGCTGCATAGATCTTGGAAAACTCCAAGCTACATCAACCACTGTGTGAGCCTCTTGGTCACTATAAATATTTGGTCCAACATTATGCTAATGTGGACAATCTCTTTTCTTTTGGCTTTCTCCACATGTCCAACACTTTAGTGGCTCTTGACCTTCAGGCTTAAATGTCCCTATTACTGGTTGTTGCACATTTATTTTAACATCAACAATAGCATTCTATTTAAATTTATTTGTAGGAGATGGATGCTTACCTTCCCTATTTCCTGACGTTTTCTCATGTCAGTTCTTCTTAGTTTCAACATTGTTCTTTTCTTTCCAGTTACTCGTAATTTCTAGCCTATGTTTTGCTTGCTCTTACCAGTGCTTCAACTTCTTAATAACATCCTTCAAAGTCGGTGGTTCTAGTAACTAAATTTTATCTCTGAATTCCATAGGAAGCCCACTCATAAATCTATGGATCTTAGCTTTCTCATATTTGAGATATGGCACATATCTAAATAGTTTTAGAAACTTTGTGACATTTCCATTATCTAATAATTGCCCCATCCTGAGTTAATAGAACTCTTTTTCCTTGCCATCATAATAATGATCATACAAGTATTGCTCTCTAAAGATATTTTCAAATTCATCCCAATTTAGCTCCTTCTCAGTAATGGCTCTAATATTTTTCAAGTCTTCCCACCATATCTCTGCTTTTCCCTTCAAATTGTAGGTGGAAATTTTGGCTTTCATATTTTCAAAATAGTCATGGATTCTGAAAATTTTCATCATGCCAAGCATCCAAGCTTTTGCCTCTTCTAATTTCTTCATTTCCCCATCAAATGTGGGTGGCTTTGCTTTCTTGAATTCCTTGGGCATGTAATCCTTTTCCTTGCTTCTTGAATGATGATGATGGTGATGATGGTGCCTTCTAATAGAAGAAATAGTTGGTATGCTAGAATGATGCACCTGAGTGTTGGTTCCTCCCCTTGGGGTGCTTAATGGTGCATTAACTAGTACAATGTCCTCACTTTTAGGCCTATGCCTCTTTTTGGACCTATTACCATCTGCCCCATTTGCATTTTCTTCTTACTCGTGAAGGTTATTTTTGTCTTTATGACTAGCCCTCATCTCAAGTTGCATTTTCCTCTGCAGATATGAGAGGTTTTGCATGATGACTTCTTTTATCTCATATTGTCTCTCTTAAGCTCTTACCAACCTCTCATTATCTAACTTGAAGCTTCTAACTTCAGTCTTTAGGATTCTCAAAGTATCCATCCAATTTGGAGATTGATTCCCTCCCCCTTGGTTAACTGATATTTCTTCTTCATTGTCCCTAACATCATCACTTCCATGTTGTGACTGATCAGAGCTATATTACACCATATCAGTCCTCATTTTTCAGTTATCTCTATTTTAGGCTTCTTGTGATGTGTTGTTAATCACACGCATTGTTATATATTCATGTGATAAACAAATAAATACAAGCATGACCATGAACCTTGCATGCATGGCGTTTCCATTTCTATCATTGTTATGAAAAAAAAGCCATGTTAGTATGCCCATGGTATTTAATAATTTATATGCATCACTCACATTACAGTCAATATCAATGTTAGTGCTTTAATTAATAAATAAACAACACATTTATGCCCATGGTCCTTCTCTTGTAGAGCTGGTATAAAGGCTATCTGCAACAAACAATCCCTGTTAACACATGCTTATTAGTAAGGCAATAAATCATTCAATGTAAGAAATAGACCTACAAAATTCACGAACTTTTACAAATACTAACTCAATCAAACATGTCAATTGTTTAGTTTTCTACTATTTTACATATATCACAGAGTCTATATATATATATATATATATATATATATAATATATATATATATATATAATATATATATATATATATATATATATATATATATATATATTATATATAATATATATATATATAGCATTGTTATATATTCATGTGATAAACAAATAAATACCAGCATGACCATGAACCTTGCATGCATGGCGTTTCCATTTCTATCATTGTTATGACAAAAAAACCATGTTAGTATGCCCATGGTATTTAATAATTTATATGCATCACTCATATTACAATCAATATCAACGTTAGTGCTTTAATTAATAAATAAACAACACATTTATGCCCATGGTCCTACTCTTGTAGAGCTGGTATAATAGACTATCTGCAACAAACAATCCCTGTTAACACATGCTTATTAGTAAGGCAATAAATCATTCAATGTAAGAAACAGACCTACAAAATTCACGAACTTTTACAAATATTAATTCAATCAAACATGTCAATTGTTTAGTTTTCTACTATTTTACATATATCACAGAGTCTATATATATATATATTATATATATATATATATATATATATATATATATATATATATATATATATATATATATATATATCCACTTAACCATGTCTTACCTTAGTTTATTATATGCTCCACCGCCCATATGACATGGACCTTGCCTCTATGCCCCCGACGCCAATGACGATACGTCGCGTTGCTTACTCTGGTGGTCCCCTCCAATGTCACATAATAGACGTGTAGGTCTCAGATGGTTTCTCGCAGATTTAAATAGTGGAACCATTGCACGCTTATCTCAACAGGGTATCGTGCGCGAGGTTTATGAGGGGGGTCACCCCTTGGAATGGACGGTAAGGGAATGCCATTGATCAAAGGATCAACAACCCACAATAATTTTGATAAAGTCAAGCCTATTCCAAAATCCACCGTAGGCACCCCCTAGAAGTAGGTTCTAATTTCGACAAAACCTCCAGTGGGCGTATAATGACAGAATATGGCCCATTCCTCTGACCTCCTCCCTCTGGCCAATAGTGACCAGCCATGACTCTCGCACTTGGGTTTCACCAGCACTTGCCTACCACGTCTCCCCAGTCCCATTATCCCAGTGTTCTCTCAATTTCTTTTTTGCACACCTCTGCCATGAAACCTTCGGGCCACATGGAGATTATGGGCCACTCCCTTCGCATGTCATTACTTCTTATTTGCCCAAGTGGTTATGACACCACATCATCCCAATGCTTATTATCTCAGTGCTTTCCTTCATTCTTTCCCTTATACCTCCAAGATAAGTCCTCTGGGACACGTCATCCCGATCCTGGCCTCCCGGCAACTCCTTATGGTTGCTTCTTTTTTTTCAACTAGGGTGGGTCCCTGTAGGACACGTCATCTTGATGTTATCACCTCAGTGCTTCACAAGGACCTCCCCTTCGAACTTACGACGTATGACCTATGGGATGAGTTGTCTCATGGGCTCCATTCCTAGCCAATGGGAATTCCCTCCACCTCCAAGTTGTAGACCTGGCTAACACCATGTCAGCCCTACCGCTCCTTTATGTTGCTAATCAATGCTTCCAAGGTATGGCCTCTGAGCCATGTGACCAGTGACCCATACCTTCAGATGGCTTTTGCTTCTAATTGGTGCACAATCGTGGAATTTCCACAGTGTCCTGAGCTTACTCACCCCACTCCCTTCCTTATGCGCTCTTGCAGATGCTCTGAGGTTGAACCATCGAGTGGACATGGTAGATCAGTCCTTCCTACACAAATATTATTTCCCCCTAGGGTTACATGGATGCAAACATGTCCCAGCCTCATGTCATCATGTGCTTCTCTCTAGTTGCCCTTTTAAAACATATGGGATCTTTGGCCTGCGTGATGATTTGTATGGTGGCCTCTACTTCTAGCCAATAGTGGAATTTTCGGGCTTGCGTGTTGCCAGCACATCTCGGCTTACATCACCCTACCTGCCTTTAGCATTGCTAAACAAGAACCCAAGATATTTCCTCTAAGCTATGTTAGCTTCCTTCATCCAATGGTGATAAGGAGGAATCTCTACAGTCAATCCTTGGTTGCCACAACTATGAATTATGTCAAACCTATCACATAATCTCATTCAGTTATGCTATAATACTAGGGCCTCATCTATCCTCGTTGCAGCGTTGCTCTACATAGAACATCCTCATTCGATCATGGCTTTATTTATGGTTTGTCTATGGAGATTCTTCAGCCAACTAGATCTACGCCAGCAATCCACAATGGCATCTATGGCTTGTTAGGCCCCTAACGGTGCTACCCTTCCTAAGCTTAAGCTATAGCCACTCCAATGATCTCCCAACCTTCTGATATTCCTGATATAAGGATAGAGAATTTCAAGCATGCCTGCGTTGGTGATCTTTTGGCTGCCCTCTGTCAAGGACTTGCAATAAACTTATGGAGGGCATCTACCCCTCTCGCTACACACAAGGAGCTCCATGCTCCAACACAAGCCTACAAGAAGCTCCATGGCACCACTCAAGGGTTTCAAGGACATTTGGATATTAGCTGTGACATGCGGTCATCGGCACCAGTGCCCTTAGGGCGAGAATGCCTGCTGCTATAAAGGCAAGGAAGGGGAAGCCTTAATGTAAGGATCACAAGTTATCAATGTTAAGAGGGGAATTAATCCTCGACAACAACTCATTGCCATAACAAGTTTTAATAACTACTTAATGCCAGCACCTTCAGCTCATTATCCACAGACCTTTTCAAGCAGGTTGTCTCCAATGTAATCATTATACTCTATAATAAAAGGGTTTTTCTATTAAATATTGTCCTGATTGATTATGGTTCTTATGAACCATTTTGATGCCATTAAATATGGAACTTTTTA
This sequence comes from Pinus taeda, assembly GCA_000404065.3. Classification (NCBI taxonomy): domain Eukaryota; kingdom Viridiplantae; phylum Streptophyta; class Pinopsida; order Pinales; family Pinaceae; genus Pinus; species Pinus taeda. Next base: position 50,966 of record APFE030687620.1, read on the forward strand.
TTATTTATTATGTATATCAATAGCACAGTCATGTATTTCATGAGGCATACCATTTCAAACTAGAAATGCATTATACTCATGTTCATCACATTTATAAACACCATTTGAGTCCCAAAATGAAAACACATGCTCATTACAGCTATCAGCACATTTCAATCCAGAAATGAAAACGCATGTTCATTAACACTATAATACATAAAAATACTTATCTTGGAATGTGATGGGCAACTGATTATGGGACAAGGACTCTCCACCCAACCATAGAAAATGCATCCAAGTTCACTTGTAGCTGTTACCCCCGAGCTAGATTCTAGAGATTGAGGGCCTTGCTCAAAGGATTGAAATATCAACTTCCAATTGAAACAGGAACTCCAAAGGACCTCTTTACCCCACCCACCAGCCACTCAGCAATCAATTAATATACAGGGAATCTAGAGATTAACTTCCTCCACCCTCCATCTACCCAATGGTAGCCAATCAAAACATACAAGGAATCCATAGGTTTGTTGCCTTGACCCAAAACACACAAGGAATCCAAAGGCTTCTTCTCAAACCAAGCACACGCAGGGATTCCAGAGGCCAATGTCATCCACCCAAGAGTGTCAAGGGAGTCTAGAGAAGCAAGGCTCCACCCTAAACACAGTTGTTCCACCCACTTTGGGGAATCCAGAGCCCACTGCAAAATCACATGAAGAAAATCTTCAGAGGTCCTTCCTCTAGGAATCTAGTGACATAATCCTCCACCCAAACCATCAAGGGAATCTAGAGAGAACCATCTCCACCCTATGGCTTTATAGGGACTCGATATGTATTGTTCTTCACCAAGGAGAGACCATAGTCATGCCAACCAAATTATTGTCATTGATTTCTCTTCACTTCGGTGGTCCTTTCTCTTCTCTTCCCTTCCACACAGTTATCTACTGAATGTTGCTCAAATGGGGTCAATCTCCTTTCATGAATGAGTGAGTGAATGATGCCCTCCTTGAGGTCAAACCCCTTCTTTTTCCACTATTGTTTTCTCTTCTGCATTGGCATTTACTTCCCTGTCCTTGCTGCCTTGCAATGTCTTCCAATACAACATGGTCCTCATCCTTCTCTTTCAATCCCATTAAATTCAGAATCAGTCCATTAAAAACATATACCAACCATCCTTTAGCAGCTGTTGAAAATAGTTTATATTTCCTACACAAGGAAACCTCACACATCCCAAGAAAACAACCTCTTCAGCTCTGGAATCTGCATCCCGTTTGACTTAGCACTTTTTTAATATATTTTCTAGAATATTTACATTGCATTTTCATGAGGAAACTCGGGTTGGGGTTGTCACAACATTTCTTTATCCATTGGAATCACGATGAATTGTATTATCCTTTCAACATAATGCATTATCCATTGCATTGTATTATGCTTCATTCTCAACGTCCTTGCAATGGATTTAATAGCTCTTTTTTCAATATGTTTGTCACAAATTTTATAAGGGTTGGTACATTAAATATAACTCCATTATGAATAGCCCTTGATTGGTGCATTTATATGACCTTTGTATGCATCAATATCTGTATCTGACCCTTTGCATCGATTCCATGCTCGTATCATTTGTCAAATTACTATAGTGAGTTACTTATGTGATCTTAATATAATTTTTATCATAGTTCATGCATCAAATCCTTTTGAAATCTTGGTAGATGAATTAGCTTGAAAGGTTACCCTACATACCATGATATAATATAAATTAGCAAAATTATGTGACATAAAATGAGCTTTTGCAACCTTAAGTGCTAAGTTTTTAAATATACAATAGATAAATAGGGAGCAGGAGCATAATCTAATCAAGCAAATGAATTTCAATAATTAAGTTGTTACAAATTATATAATAAGTTTCAAGTAAATTTGAAGATACAAGTAATAAAAATTCTTCAAAGAACTTTCTTGGTAAGCAATGTGAAAGGTGAAATGTGGAACCTTGAATACTTAATCTTTAATGCACAGACACAATGGTTTCTTCAAAGAATTTAACATTCAAGATTGTGAATGGACTTATGTAATGTAATTCCTAATATGATGATGCAATAATGTAATTGCAAGTGCCATGAAGTGTTTGTGAAAATGCACCTTAGTAAGTGATGACCAGGAAAAACATGAATTTCATAAAGGTCATGTTGATAAAATGTGATGTGTATTATAGTAAAATAAGGTTTAAAAATTGCATCCCTAAAGCATTAATTTCGTCAAACCCTAATGCATTCACAAGATAGGAACCAATATGAATGAAGGAAGATACATGAATCAAGGAAGAGAGATTAATGTTAGATCTATCACTGAAAGATTCGATCAATTTGAGACATAGACATAACCAATGGAGCCTTGAGAAGCAGAGGGGGGCCCAAAATTTGAGTGCTAGGCGAAAATTTTGGGTGTTGTTGTAGCAGCTACAATATATTCTTATCTTGGTCTTTGGGTGCAATTTTAATCTAGTTGTAGTCGTTGAATCCATCCAGGAAAGAAAAATACTCATTTCATGTTAAATTATCCAAGACTTGGTCGATGAAAGAAAGTAGAAAATGGTTTTTATGGGTTTCTTTTTTATTTCTAGATAATCTACATGAACACTCAATTTCCCATTTTTATTGGGTACTAGAACAAGGGGAGAGACCCATTGACTATCAGAAATTGGATAAATAAAATCAGTTGCGAGTAATTTTTGTTGTTCCTCATTTACTATTTCCTTTAGTGTTGGATTCATCCAACGTTGGGGTTGGTGAATGGGTCTAAATCCTCCTTCATATATATGTGATGTGTGCATAACTCAAGATGGATCCCCTTCATGTTTGAGTAATCCCAAGCGAAGGCATCAATGTGTATATGCAGTACCTTTATTAACTTTTCTTTTTTTTATTTAGTCAACCCTTGGTTGAAATTTAAGATTCGGCCAAGACCAATTTATATTGTTTCTATAGTGGAATCTTGATTCTCTTCAGCTAAAGGCTCATTTATTATAGGTGAAGTTCCTGTTGAAGTAAGAGAATGTTGTATTTTATGGTGTAGAATATTATCAAAGTTGTGTGTGTGATTTGACTAAGAAGATGAGGTTATGAAATCATTGATATCATCATCCTGTATCTTCTCATGAATGTCCAAGTATTTATCTACATAGAGTGCTTAACGGACTTCTCCCTCTTGATCATTATCCTCTTCTGTAGGTTTTAACCCCGTACAGAAATTACCTGCATACGAATTCTAAATCACAGGAAAAATAAAAATGCGAGAGCATAACACATTAAACACATATACACAGAGATTTCCCACTGGATCTCAAAACCGAGACTACCAGCTTGATTTTTCATTATGTTCCTTTCAATGTTACAATACATATTTATACATGCCGAAGCATCCAATACCCATGGACCGAAAAACCATCACGTCCAATACCATGGACCAAAAAACCATCGATCCAATACCATGGACCGAAAACCATCGCGTCCAAAAAACATGTGCGAAAATCACGCACAAAACCATAGGTGGGTCGCCCCAACCTAACATAGGGTCCAAAACCAAAATTTTCCGGGGCGCTGCCCCGGACCCATAAAGTGGGGTTACGGGTACCCCTCAAACCCCCTATTAACTATGTGGAAAGAATATAACACAACCCAACATCTTCTTTAGTCTATATAGGTATTTGTGAGTCTATACTAGGCTCAACAAGAGAATAAAGGCTTAATTGTTTTGTAGATGTCCCATGTGAGATGGTCATGTTGCTTGATCTACAACTAATGTACGCATCAACAGTGGCCAACCAAGGGCTTCCCAATATCAGAGGGTGCCCTCCCAAGGAATTTTTGGGGTGTAGAATCATGAATTTTGTAGGATATTCCAATCAATCCACCAAAACTAGGCATACTGCAATATCCCTTCTAGTTTAATGGTAGATTTGTCAACAAGTTGTAATACAGTGGGAATGTGCCTGACACTAGAGTGTCCTAAGGCTTCCATAGTTTCCCGTGCCATGCCATTAATTATAGCACCCAAATGTTAAGAATTAGTAAGAGTGAGACAAGATAAGGGAATGGAGAAAAAAGCCTCAAGCCTTTCCATTATATTGTATTGATCTCAAAATATGAATTTATAATACACTAATGATAATTCTAGATATTTTAAATCTAGATCTATATCACACTAACAACTCATCAATGGATCATCATGACACCTCCTCAAGGTAAGAATTCCAAGTCATAAGAATTTTATTCTTGTAATTGTGATTGTCTAGGGACTCGCATTCTAGCGTTCCCCCCTCAATCACAAGTCCATATAACTGTACCAATAACCTTTTTTATCTTCATTATGAAACTATTGAAATATGTTTTGAAGAAGATATTCCTAAAAAACTGCCAATATTTGAATATTGGGAAGTAAACAGCTACTATGTATGAACATTTCTATTGAATGATTTTCTATTGGGGAGATGAGTTGTTATGCTAGAATTCCCAATTTCTGATTGAATGTTGATTAAAGTTAACTAATAAAACTTTGAAACTTGAATCTTGATATATGATGCTCCCTCCTATCAGGTGCAAGGTGAGAAGTTTTCAATAGTTATATTTTTGGAAAGATCCAAGTTGAGGCTTTAGATTCTTTAGTTGGTTTTTTCTGGTTGACCACTAACCATATTCCATGGAAACTGGTGGTTTATGGGTTACCACTAACTAGACTACTTTGAATAATGTGATCATTTCTGGATGACCATTAATCAATATTCTTTGAACAAGGTGGTGATTTTTGGATGACCACTAACCAATATGCTTTCATTAATGCAATGGTTTTTGGATGACCATTAACCAATTTTCTTTCAATAATGTGGTGGTTTTTGGATGAACGCTAACCAACTTCACTTCATCAATTTACTCCCCCCTTAAAGGTGTAGGAGAGTTTCTTTTATCATTATTCTCCCCCCCTTTAGGTCTGGAGAGTACCATCTTTGACTCTTGTTTCTTTACCTTTGTTTTGACTAGGTGGTAATACTAATGTAGTTTCTTCACTTCTTTATTTAATATCTAGAAATTTATCCATCCATAATTGATTTTTTTTTAGTCTTGTTTTGCTTTATACATCTCTATGATAAGTGATTTGTCTTCCCACGATGAAGACAAGGATGGAGATCAAAACACTAACTATCCATATGACCATATATTTTACAATGTTGACACTTTTTAACAAAATTTTGAATATATTCAAGGAATATTGCACTCACAACTAAATTGGTTTGAAGTAATATAGAATATAAAAGATATAATCTTTGGCATATCCCAATCCATACCAATTTTTATTGAATGACCTTTATTCCCAAGGTCTAACAACCATCTTGGAAAGGTTGTTTTCTTGTTCTTTGTCTTCTTCATAGTTGCTTTGACTACTGATTTGTTATTATTATGTGCCCCATTCAATGATTCCATCAAGTCATTTGTATCACATTGAGCATAAATCACTTATATTCCATCAAATTTTGTTATTAGTTTAGTTGTATCAAACTTTTGAATAAGGTCCTATGCATGAAATGTTGCATCACTACTTTATTAACTCTTGTGTGCCATAACTTACATCAGTCGTCTGGATGAATTCATTTGTATCACAAGATGCATTAATCTTTTCTATTCTATATTACATATCACAAACTGCATTTACTTTCAATGTATTTGCTACATCAATCATATCATCAATTTGATTGTGTTTTTCTCTTAATTTAGTTTGAAGAGCATCAAACAATTGGTCCTTCCTATCTATTTCCTTTTTAATATATTTTGTATATGGTAGTGTGTCAACCATTTCATCAATTATGGTTTGATTTTGTTGCAATTTCCACTCTAGTTTAATTTTATTGTGCAATTCATGGTTGCACTCTTGCAAGTCTTTAATTTCTTGAGAGGAATTTAGTAGGTGCTTTCCATCTTTACCCATTTTCACTTAACTCACTCTCTTGTTATGCTTGCTTGTACTTGCTCATTTGCTTATGTGTCATGTCTGCTTGTTTATGTGTCATGCTCACTTGCTTATGTTCCATGCTCGCCTATTCTCTTGACCATGCTCGCTTAATTTTTTTGTTCATTAAGGGTGCCAAGTACTATCGATCATGTACCCCAAAGTTCGAAGGAAATCTTGAATCTAATGACTCACTTGACTTTGGTTACAATGACTTGAATTTTGAAGACAATGAATGACTCGCTTAACCTTCAGAACTAGACACAAAATAAAGTGTCATGCGTCCAAAATCATACACAATTGCTCACAAAACACAAGTATCCTTAGACCCCCTTATTCAATTTCAGAGTGGTCAAGAACATGTAAGCCAAATAAAAATTTGAATTTGTCCCAAATATAGTGAAAGGCTACAATAATATCAATGTACAAATATTTACATTAACTTTTACAAGTCATCAACTACCAAAGTTTATTTCTTTAACACATTTAAAGGTTTAAAAAAAAACACTTCACCAGACATGACTCAATGAAAAATATCTTTTTACTCATTCAAGAGTAAAAGGCATGCATTACACTACCAAAATAGAAATGGTCTCTTATTTGATAGTAAACCAAGTCTAATAAGCATCCAACTTCACTAGCACTGATATAATTTTATCTAGGAAAATTTTGAATATAAGAAAAATGCTTTCTTATCTAGACTGCAATACAATGACATATCCAAATTGTATTACCTCCTTCTATTGCTAACAAAGAGTGTTTCCTAGAATTGTTATGTATACATGTACATCTACCTTTGGTCACTAGACAAAATTCCAGGGACAAAATCACATCATTGTCCATTGAAATTGTTGAAGGGATTACAGCTTTAAGGAACTGATATCTAAAAACTCACTACAATCTTCAAACATGATTTGGATGTTAAATATGAATGGTCATGCTGAGATTTGAACCCTAGAAATTTGAACTCCCCCCCACACAACAATTTCTAGAGAAACCAAATTGAAGTTATTCATTAAAATTTAGCTACTTATGGAAACTCATATTCAATGTTGCACCAAGAGAGTCATAGGACGGATCAACTTCTTTGTCTTACGGCAAGGCTTCTTTGTCTTACGGCAAGGCTTCTTTGTCTTATAGCAACCATAGTTTGGGTTTGGTAGAGATACCAAAAATAATTCTCTAAAACATCACTCACCCCTCAATAGTTGAATATCGGTTTCACAGCTAAATCTTTGAAATCTTACCACAACAATATTTAACACTCACACATATAATTATCATTTGAGTCCTCCAAAAATGGTCATCAAAAGGGAACCTATTTCCATCCTCTAATATGAAAACATTGATATAAATCCATGAAATTCATGTATGATGATGTTAAGAATTGATATGAGGTCTATTAGTTGAACCCCTACCCTCAATTCCTTCGAAGATCTGTAAACTGTTATGGAAGAATCATATTTATGGTCATAGGTTAAGGATTGTGAAATCATCAATCTCCTAGCCAGAGGAACAAACAGTCACCATACTAACTATCTCTCAACCACTTTCTTTGTAAATTAAAGATAAACTAGCATATAAGATAGATCTAGGTTCCTATTACATGGCTTATTTATTCTATCGAGGAAAACTACACGAATGACGTAACCACCCTTCCAGATCCAAGCAAACTCTCCCAGCAAGATCTAAAACATTTATCAAGAAATTTGATGAAAACACATCGTATGTTATATGCTTCAAAGTGGACTCATGGGGATATAGAAGAATGGCTTTGCTCTCAAGCTCCTACATCGATCCCTATAGCATAACTATATCTTTGAGCCCTATAGCATAACTATATGAGAATTTTTTAGAATCTGAACTCGGATATTCCACAGTGTTCATCTTTGCTTTTGTCGACGTTTCGAGTCTAGACCAAGACTCATCATCAGGACTTGTTTTTACAAAGGAGAGAGACTGTAGAGATAAATAAGGTTAGGTTGAGATGTCGAGTTTGAGAGCCGACTAGCTTTAATGATTAAGAATTAACCAGATATTTAATATTTTAATATATTTATAATTATCCTAAAATATTAAAGCTCTTTTTAATTTTGTTAAAGCTCTTTTTTTTTAATTATTATTTTTTTATTATACATGGATATAATTATTAAAGATTTTTATTAATTGCATTTAAGTGCATTATTTTTGTAATAAGTTTTTTGGTTATATTTTAATGATTATGCTTTAATTAATTGTAACTTATAGTAATTTTGTTTATATTTGTTTAATTTTTTACAAGTTTTTAGTTACTTATGAGGTTAGTGTATTATTAATGTTGTGTTCTAAGCTTATACGATTGTTAATGAATTCCTAAAAAGTTTCTATGATAAGGATGATTTTTTAATATTTTAATATTCTTATAATATTTCGATAAATTAAAGTTAATTTTATTTATTCTACATGTATGTAATTATTATAGTTGTTAATTGATTTCTTTGAGTTGATTGCTTATGTATTAAGTTATATCTAATCGTAATTTTATGCTAATTTTGATTATTTTAGTTTAATCATAATTTTATGCTAATTTTTATTATTTTAGTTTTATTTTTATTCCTTTTATTTTTTAATTTAATCACCCGTTCTTAGTACTTAGGAAGTTGAATGTATTAATTGATGCTAAGATTCCTATTTAAAGCTTGCCATAGCATATAACCAAGATCCGGGGGAAACTTTTAAATATTTTAATCATTGCTTATAACATTTGAAAATTAAAGTTAATTTCTAATTTATTAATACCGAATATAACATTATATAGTTGTCATTGACTTCTTGGAGTTGATTGGCCTTATGTATTAAGTTTTTTATCTAATTGTAATTTTATGCTAATTTTGATTATTTTAGTTTTATTTTTATTTATTATTCAATTCTAGCGAGTTTCTTAGTTACTTAGGAAGATGATGTATTATTAATGCTAAGATTCTACTTTAATATAATCTAGATAGCATCGTAAACCCAAAATTTTGATCTAAAGAAGGGAGGGTAAGGAGAAAAAGTGGAGGATTACTTTAATCCACGGGGGTGAGTAGTGAGGTCCAATTCCTACTAATTTCCAAGCTCCCATCCCTGTTGAGGTTATGAGGGTGTTTTAGGATCTCAAGAGCTTCTCGGACTTTTCACTTGAAATAGTGTTTTTCATTAGCGATGACTTTTGTGTTTTCAAGGCATATATGGTGGTTAGTTTTACTTGCATGTTCTGCCAAGGCTGAGGAACGGGTTCTTTCCCTACGGATATTTGCACTATGCTCTTTTAGCCTGATACTGATTGATCTACTTGTTTCCCCGATAAATTGTTCTCCACAGGAACAATCAATAATATAAACACCTTTTTGCTGGAGATGTTCTGGGATGTCTTTTACTGATTTCATTCTTTGTCTAATAGTTGTCAAGGGCTTGAATGAGGTTTTGATATTCTTTTTTAAGAGAATTTTGGCTAGTTTGTCAATTACACCATGGATATACGGAAGGTAGGCGCTAGTGGCTGGGGAATTGTTAGCTTTGTTTTTATTGTTTCTAGTTTTGGCTTTGTGAATGGCTTTGAAGATATCTTTATTATTATATCCTAGATTGGAAAAGGCTCTTTTTAAGTAAGTGATTTCTTCCTCAACATGGCTTTCATCCGAAATTCTACAGGCTCTAGTGAAGAGGGTTTGAAGAACCCCCATTTTTTGGGTTGGGTGGTGGTGGGAATCTGCGTGGAGATAGTTATCAATATGCGCTTTTTTCCTGAACACTTTGTGACCTATAGAACCATCCTTGTTTCTAATGAGGAGGATGTCCAAGAAAGAGATGTCATTATTCTCTTCAATTTCCATAGTGAATTTGATGTCTTCACTATGGAAATTGAAGAGAATAATTGCTCTCTTTCCTGGACATCCTCCTCATTAGAAACAAGGATGGTTCTATAGGTCACAAAGTGTTCAGGAAAAAAGTGCATACTGATAACTATCTCCACGCAGATTCCCACCACCACCCAGCCCAAAAAAGGGGGTTCTTCAAACCCTCTTCACTAGAGCCTATAGAATTTCGGATGAAAGCCATGTTGAGGAAGAAATCACTTACTTAAAAAGAGCCTTTTCCAATCTAGGATATAATAATAAAGATATCTTCAAAGCCATTCACAAAGCCAAAACTAGAAACAATAAAAACAAAGCTAACAATTCCCCAGCCACTAGCGCCTACCTTACGTATATCCATGGTGTAACTGACAAACTAGCGAAAATTCTCTTAAAAAAGAATATCAAAACCTCATTCAAGCCCTTGACAACTATTAAACAAAGAATGAAATCAGTAAAAGACATCCCAAAACATCTCCAGCAAAAAGGCGTTTATATTATTGATTGTTCCTGTGGAGAACAATATATCGGGGAAACAGGTAGATCAATCAGTATCAGGCTAAAAGAGCATAGTGCAGATATCTGTAGGGAAAGAACCTGTTCCTCAGCCTTGGCAGAACATGCAAGTAAAACTAACCACCATATATGCCTTGAAAACACAAAAGTCATCGCTAATGAAAAACTCTATTTCAAGCGAAAAGACTAAGAAGCTCTTGAGACCCTAAAACACCCTCATAACCTCAACAGGGATGGGGGCTTGGAAATTAGTAGGAATTGGACCTCACTGCTCACCCCCGTGGATTAAAGTAATCCTCCACTTTTTCTCCTAAACCCTCCCTTCTTTAGATCAAAATTTTGGATTTAAGATGCTATCTAGCTTATATTAAATTAGAATCTCAGCATTAATAATACATCATCTTCCTAAGTAACTAAGAAACTCGCTAGAATTGAATAATAAATAAAAATAAAACTAAAATAATCAAAATTAGCATAACATTACATTTAAATAAAAAACTTAATACATAAGCAATCAACTCAAGAAATCAATTGACAACTATAATAATTACATTCATGTATAGTAAATAAAATTAATTTTAATTTATCAAATATTATAAGAATATTAAAATATTAAAAGTTCCCCGATCTTGGGTTTAATATGCTATCAAGCTTTAAATTAGAATCTCAGCATTAATAATACATCAACTTCCTAAGTAACTAAGAAACTCCTAGAATTGAATAAAATAAAAAAAATAAAAATAAAATTAAAATAATCAAAATTAGCATAAAATTACGATTAAATATAACTTAATACATAAGAAATCAACTCAAAGAAATCAATTAAAAACTATAATAATTACATACATGTAGAATAAATAAAATTAACTTTAATTTATCAAAATATTATAAGAATATTAAAATATTAAAAAATCATCCTTACCATAGAAACTTTTTAGGAATTCATTAACAATCGTATAAGCTTAGAAAGCAACATTAATAATACACTAACCTCATAAGTAATAAAAACTTGTAAAAAATTAAACAAATATAAACAAAATTACTATAAGTTACAATTAATTAAAGCATAATCATTAAAATATAACCAAAAAACTTATTACAAAAATAATGCACTTAAATGCAATTAATAAAAATCTTTAATAATTATATCCATGTATAATAAAAAAATAATAATTAAAAAAAAAGAGCTTTAACAAAATTAAAAAGAGCTTTAATATTTTAGGATAATTATAAATATATTAAAATATTAAATATCTG
>APFE030687627.1:0-16620 GCA_000404065.3 Pinus taeda
AATATAAACTGGAATATTTATAAAAATTATACATTTTTTTGTTTTGTTTTTATAATGAATAGAATATAAATATTATAACAAAAATTATAGATATGAAATAGATATGTACATTATATTTAAATATTTACCCTCATAGGGGTTTTCTCTGCGGGCTTCGTGACATTGTTCACCCTGCGAATTGGAGGCCTCTATTTTTGTCCTCCTTTGTTCAATTAAAAATTGCCAAGTGTCCACATATAGACCGCCACGCCGATTATCATTGATAGCCTCTCGTCCTGATCACTGCTCATTACATATTCGCAACTCATTCACTGTATCTCCCACGACATAATAGCAAATTTGTAGCTCATTCTCTATATCTCCAATGGCAAATTTGCAACCCATTCTCTGTATCTCCCACACAATCTGTCTACACATTCAATATTCTGATGCATTGCCTGTTTGCACATTGAATAGCCATCGATGCATGCCCTTCATTCAATTTCTCCATTTCATTTTTCCTCTTCAATTTCTGCATTGATTTTTTCCAGCTGTTGTGTTGGATTCACATGCCCTTCATTCAATTTTCTGATGCACTTCTTGTTTGCACATTGAATAGCCATCGATGCATGCCCTTCATTCAATTTCTCCATTTCATTTTTCCTTTTCAATTTCTGCATTTATTTTTTCTAGCGGTTGTGTTGGATTCACATGCCCTTCATTCAATTTCTCCATTTATTCGCATGCCCTTCATTTCTTCCCGTGTCACGTTAGTTGTTGTGTCGGATTCACATGCCCTTCATTTAATTTCTTTCAATTTTTCCATTCATTCACATGCCCTTCATTTAATTTCTCCATTTATTTGTGTTTGTGTTGCATTGAGTGGAGTTTGAGGTGGTTGGGTCGACTTCCAGTGCCCATATATGTTGCGGAAGGGTGCCTTTTTCAGCAAACAGGCACATTTCTGAACATCCAAATAGCAAGGTTTCAACGACTTGATTTCAAATCTTTCATGATACAATAGGTAAGTTTCTTGTGCCCAAATCTGGAGTAGATATAGTTTTTTGTCTTTCTATCCAAACTCCCTACGATTGGAGACATGCCCACAAAAAAAACCAAAAAACGCAAATACATTGTTAATAAGATTAAACATGAAAAGATTTGATTGTTTGATCATGTGTTAATCTATGTAGGGATTAGTACTTTACCATTAACAATCAAGCCAAACCGAGAGCACTCTAAAATCTTGGGGCCAAAATATTTAGCACTTGGCAAACCTCCGCAAATAGTCAAGACAAACCCAAAAAAATTTGAAATGTTGGGGTTGAATGCGTAAACCTTGTCAATATCCCAAAAATTGCAGGGTCAATCCAACAAACTCTAGCAAATATGCTCAAAATATCACACAGATGTTGGTTGCAGAATTAAATAGCAGTCGGAACCCTTCCACTTGTGCCCTTTGAAACTTTTGCCATCAATAGTTTCAACAAAATGGCTTGGTATCTTAATACCTACATGTATATATTTTATGGCCATCCTTTGGCACCGGAATGCATGTGCTTCGTTCCACTCGTCACCGCTACCAAATACCAACTAAGTCAATTTATATGTTGTGTGCTATGAATTGTATAAGGGTTCTATTTTTTCTTTTTTTCGCCTTCCAATGTGCAAATATTTGGCCAGAATTTTCACATATTACTCACCTTTTCTAATGCCATGTGTCTATTGTGTGGCAGATGTTTGTCTTGCAACAGGTATTTGGAACCATTCGAGTGAAAGGAAATAACAACCCATTAACAATTACAATATGGTTGGGAGCCTTCATAGTTAGTTTCCTTATGTGCATAGTTTATGACTAGTTTTTTCAACCTTCTGCATTTCACCAAAGGTTTATCTACAAAAATCAATATTAATCCTATACCTTCAATTATACATTCAACATGTGACTCTAATTTAATGTACCTTCTACAAGGAATTTCTCTAGAATGTGTACATTTATCATTGTACAGTTATTGTGTTTCTCTTACTTATGTCAGAAACCTAATAGCTTCATGAACCAAAGGATGGAAACACAATAGAATCAAATATCTTCCTATTAATTTTCATTCAGATGTGTTGCATTCTAAAATTGTGAGATAATGTTTGTCTTACAATAGGTATTTAGAACCATGCAACTTAAAGGAAATATCAACCCATTAGTGACTACAATATGGTTGGGAGCCTTCTTAGTTATTTGTCTTATGTTCAGAGTCTATGGCTAGTTTTTTTAACCTTCTAAGTTTTGCCAAAGGTTTATCTCCAATAAAATCTTTCTATTCTTCTACCTTTAATTATACATCCAAGTTGTGATTCTAATTTAATGAAGCTCAAAGATTGCTCAGATTAGGGACTTATTTAATTGTGTAGACAACATTTCTGTTGTTTTATATATCAACATGGTGATGACATTAACTAGCCTAAGCGATCCCAAGTTATGTTGGATTTAGCAGCATTCTGGTACCTTTTGATTTGTTCATTTTTTACATTTTGTTCATGATTATGTTTATGTTCATGGTGTCATTCATTAGACTACTTTTACCCGTCATTCATATTATTGTGCTTGAACTTTTTTCATTTCCAATGATCACCTTCTTCTTCCTATTTCTTATTATAAACCAAAAAACTAGTGAAAATATACCCTTCACTAAATTCAATCGTTATGTAGTAACTCCAGTCTTCATATCCATTTAATCACATGACACCTTTTACTATTATAATTTTTTGTTGAATCGATTGCTATCATCATGATTGTGAAGCGTACACCAATGTCTTACACGATAAACTAGATGCATGCATTCCTTGTCAAAGATTAAAATAGAAAAGAAAAAGGAATTCTTTTATTATTGCTTACATAATCATGAACATAAACATTTATTATTGCTTACATTCTGGGATCTCAAGCCTTTCACTTTTTACTATATAGAGTATATTTATATAACAGTGTGGGTGTTGTCAACCCTTTAACTAGGCCAAGTTAGAACCCGAGATAAATGCACAGACTTTGCAACCATAAACAAAATAAAATTACAAATTTTCAATATCTCTATTATGGATGGAATTGGAAATTTATGTGGGTATTTCAAAAAAATGGCTAACAATACATGTATTACAACAATTTATGTCGGTATTATAGTAATGTGCTTTGCACCAGTCAAATTCCCAAGGAAAAACAAATCCCACCCAAATTTTCTACGAGAGAACTGAAAGGCATCCTCTGCACCCATCTCTTTAGGGGAAAATTTGGGTAGAGCACTTCTCTTTCCCTTTCGGTCAAATCGTACCTACCAACCAAATGGGGCACTATTTCAACGGGGTGTTTTATGCCCATCCAACAAGGTGTCATTCTTTTTTCCTACAAAAAAAATGAATAGAAGCCCAAACACTCATCTCTTTAGCATAAATTGCATAGAAAATATGTTTCTCTCATTTTCTGTTTTCCACTCGCATGTTTCATTGACTATCAATACATCCACCAAGGTAAGTATGTTACGGTTTGCCCCATCCAAATAATATGGGTTCCATGGGGATAAATCCAAGTTTTAACATAGAATTCTTATAAGAGTAGTAACCCCTCAGAACACTAAATCCAAGGGAAATCCACTCTATTCAATGGAACAGGCATTCTTTCTCAACAAAATATTTCCCCAAAAGTAGGTCTTCTTGCTTTAGAATCATCAAAATGAATTGTACCTGAAGTAGTAATATAAGTGACAATTGACTTAGAGAGTTCCTCGAGGATTCACTTATCAGTTAATACTCAAGACATGCTTGTATTAAGCACACTACATTATTGTGTCAAAGATTTCTCAAACGAGTGACTTATTTAATTGTGCAACAAACATTGTTGTTGTTTTATATATTGAAATTTCGTGAGTGACACCATTTTCCTTACAAGCTCAGGTTTATATATGGATAATAGTTTGATACTGAAATCAACTTGTTTTTTAGGCATGCTTGATGTTAGTTTTGGTTATTTCTTTTGAAAATGTTAACATTGTATTGGCGAGGAATTCCAATTTGATAGCTTTTTCTAACTTAAATGTGTTAATTGTAGTGGTTCAACCCTTTTTATTCATACTACAAGTATAGAAGTCTTACTTCTTTATTTATGGTAAGTCTTCGTACTTCTCTTATACAGTAGTTTCACTTCTAGATTTTCCTTTTCCTTTCATTATTTAGCTTATAAAAATTTCTCTAACACTCCTGTAGTTTGTTACCAATAACTATATTAAAATACAATCTCATTGATCTTCAATCATTTTTATTCATATTGCAAGTATAAAAGTCTTCTTTCATTTCAGTATGTCTTGCTACTTCTCTCATACAGTGGTTTCACTTCTTCTACCTTATGCTCTTCCTTTCATCTTTTAGCTTATATAAATTTCTTTGCAACTACTACACTTTGTTACCGTTGACTCTATTGAAAAATCAAATTGAATCGGTCTAACTTTAGGTCCTTGTTGGGCATTAATCAATGTATCTTATCTAAAGCTTCTTCTTTTTTCTGTGATTTCAAAATTATGGTAGCTTTTCTCTGCTCCATATTTTGTATGGTCCATGGGATGAACTTACTCATTGTAACTATCCATTAAAACACTAGAATTGTTGTGCTATTTCTTAAGGTCACATATATTTTCTTTAATTATTTTATCTAACTTTAGTTTTTTTTGCCACTTGCAAGTTTTGCCAAGTGCTCTCCATGTCAATAGTTTATGTTCCATTAACTCCATAATTAGAATGATGCACTATAAATATGTTAGGTGAAATTGGAGACCTTGAAACTATCATTGTTGTGTTATTTCTTTGTGAAAAAAGTGTCTTATCTTTTATCTTATCTAACATTTCCCTTTTCTTCCATTTAAAACTTCTGCCAAGTATTCTCTACTTCAGGTTGTGTATGGTCCACGACCTCCACCATTTTCATGTATCCAATTGAAATATGTTAGGATACACTGGAGATCCTAACACTAGAATTGTCAGCATAAATTAGAGATCCTCATACTAGAGTTGCTAACCTAAATTAAACAACATGATACTAGCTTGTAGAAAAATTATATTGTTTTCATTTTTTCCCCACAATGCCCCTCACTAGTAAAACAAGATTTGTAGAAATTCTTCAAACTATCTACAAATCTCGCTCTAAGACCTATGTAGAAAATCCGACTGTAGATTATCCTGATAATGCAATATAACCAAAGAAAAATACTATAACCTATTCCTACTATCAATTTGTGGAAGCTTAAAGATTGAGCAAGATTGAGTTGAACACATATAACTAGAAGAAGAAGAATCAATCATCCAAGACACATGAAAATACTCTGGGGAAAGCCTCAGCTAGAAACCCCACTATCTGTATTAACATACAAGGTGGAAATATTTAGGAATTATAGAAAGCCTTAGCTCTCACAGCTAGCCAACTCTCAATACAATCCTCATAGATGCTCACAAGCAATCTTGGCTTCTCTCAAGCCTTCCTCTCTGCCCTCCAAGCTCGTGTTTCCTTGCGCTATTCCTCTGGGATGATCTTCACCTCACCAAGTGGAACACTATCTCACACACTGTCAGAATTGCGCAATCCTCCAAGGAACCTTACCTTGACTGCATGCATGAGTTTCCTTTATAGGAAAACACATGCAACTGATAGTACATTGTCCTTAACATTTGGCTCAACTGGGTCTTTGTCAGAATAGACATGCAAGAGTTTCTGTTGAGGGAATATTAAGTTAATTAGAGTACACTAGTTGAGTGCATGCATGCATCAACTGACTGTTAACTCTCTATTAGTTCCTCAAACAGTTTGGAACTAATTTCACTGGACTTAACTCAGTAAATTGAATTAACTAATTACAACTCAAATATAACTCAATGTTATCTCCTTAATTTAAGGCTTATCTCCTTAATCTAAGGGATAACTCTTGCATGACTTCATAAAGACTTCTAACTTGAATTTCTCCAGCTAATTAGGTCAAAATAACTTAATTAATTATTTCCAAATAGCTAGTGAGACTAAATTCAATTTTAATTCACAATTTTAATTGAAGGACAAATTAAAATTGTAATTTCTTGATTCTATTTTTATCATTTTTTGTTGCTATTTTCAACACTCCCTCTCAACAAGAAAGGAATTCAACTCGATCCTGATCATAAACCTTTGGAATGTTATGCATGCAACACATCTCTCTAGTGTTGTTGCTCCAACAACTCTAGAAACAAAAAAAAAAACATCCAACCTGAATCAGTATGATGCATCTGTCATCAAAGTCTCTGACTGCTATTGCTTATGTCAACTGAAAACTTTGTGCTTCTGTTGACTCTACCTTTCTACACTATTTCCAATCCTTCTCTGCACTCTTCAGTATCTGACTGCTCTAGCCTCTGTCACTTTGATCTCTGACTGCATCAATCCCACTGATTCCTCCCATTACTATGTACTTTTGGCTCCCAAAGCAAAGTACAATCCATGAGATAAAACCTCTCAACGGACCTTGCCCAATTTCAGCCTTCTTGGGTCTATCACTTCACATCGCCCCACCTCACACCTGGAGGTATGGCTGCATGTGATCCCTCTACCCACTTGGATCCAAATCCCCCCCTAATGGAGGTATCTGCATGAGTGGATCTCTTCACTCAGTCTCCTCTCTGCTTCTCCAATTGTGGCTCATTCACAATTGTTTGAGACTTCTTCTAGGGCTACATGTTGAGAGGTAATTTACTCTTCCTCTCAACCACCAAGTCTCTAACATTTTCCTTGCTCCTCAAGGCTTTGCCTGCATCTTGAACCTCAAGAGCATAGAGGTTCTTAACTTGTGAATCGATCTGTTTCACCTGTCTCGTGGTGATGTGTCTAAGGAAAACCTTTCCCTTACCGAAGACAACATCGTAGCCTTTGTCCTCCAACATCACGACCGATACCAAGTTCTTCTTTAGTCTAGACACATACTTGACATCTGTCAAGGTGATAGGAGGTCCATGCTCCCTCTGAAAAGCAACCGTGCCCACTCCTGAAACACTATACTTCTCGTCGTCACCCATATCTATGCTCATCTTCAGGTCTTTCTCATCTAAGGCATTGAATAAACTTTTATTGCCGATCATGTGGAATGAGGCTCCACTGTCAATATACCAAACACAACCCATCATCAATGACACCATGCATAAGATGAAGGTAAAGTCCATTTCGAACTAAGAGGCTAATACATCACCTTCCGATCCTTCTGAGGATCCCTTCTTAGACTTCTTCGATGGGAAATTAGTCGCATAATGTCCCATGTCAATTGAAGTATGACATGAATTCGATTTGCACCTGAAACCTCAAACTTTAAACTTCGAATTCCCTTCTCAGTATACTGTTCACAGCTTTAATAAACTTGGCTCCGATACCATGTAGAAATTCTTCAAACTCTCTACAAATCTCGCTCTGAGACCTATGTAGAAAATCTGACTATAGATTAACCCGATAATGCAATATAACCAAAGCAAAATACTATAACCTACTTCTACTATCAATTTGCGGAAGCTTAAATATCGAGCAAGATCAATCTGAACACATATAACTAGAAGAAGAAGAATCAATCATCCAAGACACATGAAAATACTCTGGGGAAAGCCTCAGCTAAAAACCCCACTATCTGTATTATCATACAAGGTGGAAATACATAGGAACTATACAAATCCTTAGCTCTCACAGCTATCTAGCTCTCAGTACAATCCTCATGGATGCTCACAGGAAATCTTGGATTCTCTCAAGCCTTCCTCTCTACACTCCAAGCTCCTATTTCCTTGCGTTGTTCCTCTAGGATGATCTTCACCTCACCAAGTGGAGCACTATCTCACACATTGCCAAAATTGCACAATCCTCCAAGGAACCTTACCTTGACTGCATGCATGAGTTTCCTTTATAGGGAAACAAATGCAACTAATAGTACATTGTCCTTGACATTTAGCTCAACTGGGTCTTTCTCAAAATAGACATGCATGAGTTTTTGATGAGAGAATCTTTAGTTAACTGGAGTACACTAGTTGAGTGCATGCATGCATCAACTGACTGTTAACTCTCTATTAGTTCCTCAAATAGTTTGGAACTAATTTAACTCGACTTAACTCAATAAACTAAGTTAAATAATTACAACTCAAATATAACTCAATCTTATCTCCTTAATTTAAGGGATAACTCTTGCATGACTTCAGAAAGACTTCTAACTTGAATTTCTCCAACTAATTAAGTCAAAATAACTTAATTAATTATTTCCAAGCCACTGGTGAGACTAAATTCGATTCTAATTCACAATTTTAATTCAAGGAAAAATTAAAATTGGAATTTCTGGATTCTATTTTTATCATTTCTTGTTGTTATTTTCAACAAGATTAGGGCATGTGTCCTACAAATTATGAACTCACAGTTGTGGGTTGATGTAAGCCCACATGTGACAGTCAACCCACTTGCTTCATAGTTCATGAAATCATAGGTAGACAAGAGGATTTATAGTCATCGATTGTACTTACACATAGACGAAGGTAACATAGCGATGAAATTAACTGGCCAATGGGATCTCAACCCATGTTGGATTTAGTAACATTCTAGTAGCTTTCGATTTCTTTTGTCATTGATTAAATTTTTAGGTTTTAATTAATGAGGTATTTCAAATTTAGCTATCATGATTGTAATTATATATTTCACCATTCACTTTTTACTATTCTATAAAGTATATTTGTATAGAAATGTGGGTGTTTCTAAACCTGTAATGAGGTCAATTTAGAGCCCAAGATATATGCATAGAGTGTACAACCATGAACAAAATAACAATCAAAATTTTCAATATCAATATTCTCCTTGGATTTAGAAATATATGTGGGTATTTCAAGAAATGCCTAACAATACATGTATTACAACAATTTATGTGGGTATTACGACAATGTGCTTGGAACCAATCAAATGCCCATGGAAAAGCAAATCCTACCTAAATTGTCTGCCAGAGAACTGCATGGAATCGTCTGCACCCATCTCTTTAGCAAAAAAATTGGGTAGAGCACTTATCCTTTCCTTTAGGTCAAACCGTACCTGTCAAGCCAATGGGGCATTGGTTCACTGGGGTGTTTAATGGTCTTCCATCAATGGTTCATTTTTGTTTCCTGTTAAATAAATGAATAGAAGCTCAAACACTCATCTCTTTAGCATAAATTACATACAAAGCATTTTTCCCTCATTTTCATATTCCAATAGTATGTTTCATTGACTATAAATACGTCCACTAAGGTTGCAAGCATGTTATGGTTTTCCCCATCCAAATACTATGAGTTCCACAACGGTAAAGCCAAATGTTGTCTTGACAGTTATATCATAATAGTAACCCCTCCGAACATTAAATCTAAGGAAAATACACTCTATTCAATGCAGTATGCATTCATTCTCAATGAAAACTTTACCCAAAAGTAGGCCTTCTTTCTCTAAAATCATCGAAATCACTGTACCTGAGCTAACAATATAAGTTATAGTTGAGTCAGAGAGTGCCTAAAGGTTTCATTTATCACTTTATACTCAAGAGATACTTGTATTAAGCACACTACATTTTTGTTTCAAATATTGCCAAGATGAGTGACTTCTTTAATTGTGCAAAAAATATTGCTATTGTTTTATATATCGAAATGTTTTGATACTGACAACATTTTCCTTACAAGCTCATGTTTATATATGGAGAATAGTTTTATACTGAAATCAACTTCCTTTTTTGGTATGCTTGATGTTAGTTTTTCTTACTACTTTTCAATATGTTAATATTGTATTGGCGAGGAATTCAAATTTGATATATTATTTAACTTAAATCTCTTAATTGCAGTTCTTCAACCCTTTTTATTCATGTTTCAAGTATAGAAATCTTAGTTCTTTCATTCTGGAATGTCTTATTACTTCTCTCATACAATATTTTCACTTCTTCTGCCTTTTCCTTTTCCTTTCATCATTTAGCTTATAAAAATTTATTTGCCACTCTTGCAGTTTGTCACCACTGACTGTATTAAATACAGTCTCACTATTCTTCAGTTGTTGTTATTCATACTGCAAGTATACAAGATTTATTTCTTACTTTCTGGTATGTCTTTCTACATCTCTCATACAATATTTTTTCTTCTTTTACCTTATGCTCTTCCTTTCATCATTTAGCTTATAAAAATTACTTTGCCACTGCTGCAGTTTGTTACCACTGACTGTATTAAAATATAGTGTGATTGATCTTCATCCATTGTTATTCATACTGTAAGTATACAATTCTTAGTTGTTTTTTCTAGTATGTCTTGCTACTTATCTCATACAGTGTTTTCGCTTCTTCTACCTTATTCTCTTCCTTCCATAATTTAGCTTATATAAATTACTTTGCCACTACTACATTTTGTTCCCACTGGTTATATTGAAATATAGTCGGATTGATCTACCTTTAGGTCATTGCTAGACATTAATCAAAGAATCTTATGGAAATCTTCCTTACTCTGCAATTTCAAAGTTGCACTAACTTTTATTTGCTCTATATTTTGTATGGTCTATGGGATGAACTTAATCATTGTAAGTAATCCTTGTATCTATCAATTAGAAAACTATAATTGTTGTGTTATTCTCCTAAGGTCAATTATCTTTTCTTTAGTTATTTTATCTAACTTTAGTTTTTTCTACCACTTGCAAGTTTTGACATCTACTCTCTATGTCAAAAGTTTGTGTTCCATGAGCTCCATAATTAGAATAGTGCATTGTAAATATCTTGAGTGAATCTGGAGACTTTAAAACTATGATTGTTGTGCTATTTCTTTATGAAAAAAACTATCTTATCTTTTCTCTTATTTAACTTTTCCTTTTTCTGCCATTTCAAACTTCTGCCAAGTTTTCTCTACTTCACGATGTGTATGGTTGAAAACCTCCACCATTTTCATCTATCTAATGGAAAGATGTTAGCCTAACACTAGAATTTCCAGTCTAGATAAGGGATCCTAATACTAGATTTGCTAACCTAAATTGAAGAATCTTATACTAGCTTGGAGAACAATTATATTGTTTATGTTGTTTCCCCTCAAAATGCCCCTCGCTAGTAAAACAAGATAAGTTCATGTGGCCTACGAATTATGAACTGACAACTGTGGGTTGATGAAAGGCCACATGTATCAATCAACCCACTTTCTTCACAATTCATGAAATCACAGGTAGATAGGAGGCTTGATAGTCATCTAATAAATAATCTAAGTATCTATTAATGTCCAAAGAATTCCCATGAATGACCATGAATTACGACATAATGACCATAGAAAGACTAAAAGTGTGCATCCCATGGAATACATAGTGAGCATGCATTTCCACCTACGATTTTCAACTCAATATTTTGAAATCTTTCTGTATCACATTTACATTTGTAAGCCATATGGTTTGTTGTTAGAAAATTTATGCTTTGCCATTTTCTAATTAATATTTGTAATGAATATATAATTTTAATTTTCCCATCCCATTTTTACCTTTTCTAGGCAGAGCTCGTGGTCAGTATTCATAGTTTCCTTTTCATTGTCAAGGATGCATTATGTTTCTTACCTCTGGGTTTTTTTGAGTCATTGATTTTGTTGCTTCTTATTTTTCTTCATAAATTGAAAATTGAGTTGACTAATGAAGCTAAACATTGTGGAATCTCTTTGTATCTCGTCTACCTCAGAAATCTACATTGTATGTTACAATTATCATGGTTTCCTTGCAACTTTGTAATTGATATTTTTAATGGACCTTTCTTTTTGCAATCTATGGTCATTTATTCTATTTCTAGAGGATTATGTTACTTGCATCATCTAGATCTCCAAACACTAACTTAGCCCCTTTTGTATCTATCTTAGATTCACCCTTCAAGACTCCTCTTAGATAAACCCTATGAACAAAGACTTAGGTTTTTGCACATTTTAGTGTACAATTGAAAGTACAATTAACTAGACCTTGTGAGGAGATGGCTAAGCAGTAAAAAATGTTTTTAATGCTTGAATTTGGTTGGAAATTCATGTTAACACAACCCAAAACTAATTTCAAAGTATTTTTTGTGACTCATACCACCAGTCACATAATAGTCTTCTAGAAACTGTAGCTTTGTAAGTTATTGCCTCTTAGTCCTTAATTTCCCCAAGTATCATATTCCTTCATCAACAACATATTAGCATTAACCCATATAAGTAGCTCTACACTTTTTAAAAATATTACCAATTCGTAATTTTATGTATAATCCAAAATTCAACATTTTCCTATACCTAGAAACTTTTCTAACTCAAGCTTAGGGATGTGCCTATTTTGATGCATATGGGTATCTTTGCATTCATGGACCTACAAATTATTCCCATGCCTGAAAATTGACATAGAAAATATTATGAATATGCTTGCTTTTATGCCTATGCCCATGTTTGCATTCATACACGTACAATTCATTCCCAAACCTATAAAACTCAGAAAGAAAAACTTGTAACTATAATTATAAAAGCTTATAATACAACCTAGATTTTCCTTCACACAATGATTGTTGTGGAGGATGCCACATGCCCTATAATGAATATAGTAAGAAATTTTATCTCACAAAAATGGATAAGATATAATTTCTTAATAGAATATCATAAAACTTGAACTATGAATTAAGAATATGAGAAAAGTTTCAAGGTCTTGTGAATAAGGCAAGAAAATTGTAAATGACATAAATTCAACTTTATTAGTTATTTCCTTTATTCTTTAATTTTCCCTAGTATCTTCTTCCTTCATAAGAAACATATGAGCATTAACCCATATAAGTAGCTCTCCATTGTTTCAAAATACTACCAATTTGTACTTGTATGTACCAAAAAACTTTCAACATTTTCCTATATCTAAAAACTTTTCTAACTCAAGCTCATGTATGTGCTTGTTTTGATGCATATGGCCATCATTGCATTTATGTACCTACAGTTCATTCCCATGCCTGGAAAACTGGCATGAAAAATCTCATGAACATCCTTTCTCTTATGCATACGCCCATGTTTGCATTCATACACGTACAATTCATTCCCAAACTTGACAATCTGACAAAAAAAACTTGTAAATACAAGTGTAAAAGCTTATTATACAACCTGAATTTTCCTTCACACAAACATTGTTGTGGAGAATTCCACATCCCCTATAATTAATACAGTAATAGATTTAATCTCAAAAAATGGATATGATATAGTTTATAAATAAAGTATCACAAAAAGTCAAACTATTATTTAAAAATATGAGAAAAGTTTCGAGATCTCATGAACAAGGTAGCAAGTTGTAAATGATAAAAATGCAAAAACAATACTTTTGTATGGCCAACTAAAATAATTGAATCTATTCTTTTCTTGTACACTTTGGAATGTTTCTTTTATTCTTTGTCCTTTGCCTTGTTATTACTAGTGCATATCTTGCCATGAAATTCTTGAAAGAGATTTAAGGTCTCTTACCTTCAACAATAGATTGAGGTTTACTAAATAGCTCATTCAATCTTCCTAACCCTTCCTCTATACCCTACAAACCTATCCTTCAATCAAAGAAACCCATTCCAGAATAGGACCCGTACTTATTATTTTGTTTGTTTGGACAAGAATCATTTTGATTTCCACTTAAATTTGCAAAAATGAAGAACATATTTGTCTAGAAATCTCTTTGCTTCTAATATCACCTACCTTCTTATCCATTTTGTTTTCTCATGATTCTATATGTTACATTCTCTTTGATTCGAAATATATCTTCCTTCATGTCTTTGAAAATTCATATTGTAGCCTTCCCCTTCATTTTTCTACATAATCTACTTATGTCCCCAAATACACTTACATTTGAAATCTGCTTGCAATTCCTCTCTTCCAATGACAAAGTTGTATCAAAATGGATCCAAATTTGACAAGCAATGAACTTTTGTTGTTGATGGTTAGTTCTACTGAGATGAAAATAATCCTCCAAGTGGTTTTTGTCGAGCAGATTTGCTCGTTCATGGCTACAACCCCCTGCTATCATCCCTCTCTTTTTGATGTAAACCACAAACATGCGGTCTTGCTTCCTTTGATGCATAATACCCTTGCAACATCTGGGGATCTTTAACTAGGCTTTATTGTACTCCTCAAAAAAAATTACTACACATCCTTCCGTTGATCTTTGTACATCGCAACTTCCCTTCCTACCATTAGAGGAAATTTCAGATTAAAAGTGGCCTCCTAAGGAATAAAATAAAAAATTAGTTAAAATACTAAAATAAGAGTTACGAATTTTTTAGGGTAAAGAAGAAAACTACTTTTTTAATTATACTTTTGTCTTATCTCCTTATAGGTTTACTTAAATTTCAAGTGTATACACTCATTGGGTATGGAATTAAATTCCACATCCAACAAGTACCTAGTATTCATACTTTTGAGAAGACCCACATACATAAAAAATGAATATACAATAAAAAGGTGTGTCTACACGCTTTTTTAATGCATCTTAAATTTTTATCAAGGTGAGTCTTCTCAAAATAATGCATAATGGGTACTTGTTGGATGTAGAATCTAATTCCCCATCCAACAAGTGTCTACACTTGAAATTCGAGTAAACCTATAAGGAGATAAGCCAAAAATACAATTAAAAAAATAGTTTTTCTTCTTTTCCGTCCAAAATATTTACATCTACCTATTTTTTAATTTAAAGGACTTTGATTGGTTTACATATTATGACATGGAAATTTCATGAAAACTTTTAGGCTGAAATTTCCTCCAATGCTTCCTCCCCTTCCTCTCCATTTAAATCCCTTTTTTGCGTGTAATATATTTTATTTCTATTTTCCTATTCTCCTCCTCTCTCACTATTCTTCTTTCTTGTAGGTCACTTCATGTCATTGAAATTGAAATTATCCATCGTGCAACACCTTTGATTGGCAAGCCAACCCCTCTTATTGTTTGCGGAAAGAGAAAAAGAAAGGGTACAAATATAAATTGTCACTGCACAAACCCCTTAAAATTGAAGGATGTTGACATATTTGTTTATGACTTCAATTTAACAAAGATAAGAACTCTTCGCTTCAAGACGATAGAGATTCTGAAGAGGTTTTTACCAGAAGGAACAACGTTGAGATGCGAGTTTGCTAAAACCAGTTGTAGGTCCAGATGGATTTTGACACCAGAAATGGTGGGGATGCATGTGGACTCAGATGGGGCACTAATTGATGAAAGAGAAGAATATGGAACATCTTCATCTGCATCCAGTCATTCATCTAAAGATATGAATTCTGATGGTGTGCAAGAAAATATGAGTGATTTTGAATAATTGTCTAAGACAGTTCATATAATTGATGTTTGCATCGTATCTTGAAATAAAAATTATGATTTCCATATGGTGTTAAATGAAGTTATGAGTCATTTTTATGTTTGTTGGATTATATGTTTTAATTGTGATGATTTTTATTGTTTATAATATCTACAATGCAACAATAACTTAGAGATATAATTTATGTTTCCTTTAATCTACAAGTATTGACAATTTGATTAATTTAGTCATGTAATTTGTTCATAATGTGTTGAAAACTTAGAGTTTTTTAATTCTATGGTTGAAAATTTTCCATTTTTTTTTTGTATCTTTAATGTTATGGTTGAAAACAATTATAATTTTAGCGATCATTAGTGTCATGTTATTATATTTTTAACAACATGGATGAAAGCTAATGTAATTTTAATATGTTTCGAATCCCATTATTTTATTTTTATCATCATTACTAAAAAATGTTGAAATTATACTTGGAAAAGAAAAATGGTATTCTACCAAGAACATTAATGTGTTTTTTTCCTCAAAAAACAAAGCTTTTTGAACAAAAGAATCGGTTTATTGCCATTTGTTTTAAATGTTGTAAATTAACCCTAAAAAAAAAATTCATTGTTTGGTATAAACACATTTTTCATTTTACCATTGCTTTTCATGTTTATTTTGCTAGATTCCCATTTTGAGTTATAGTTCCCATTTCAAAGTTTACATTGTTGATTTTTGTTTTTAACTGATGAGTGGCTAAACAGTCAAAAAGTGAAAAGTAAATATTCTTTATGAGAATGTAAATATTTATTTTTCTTTGAGAATATTATAGGAGCCATCACATAATAATTTAAACTCCTAACTTTCAGGAAACAATGAAAATTAGTTATGGTCCACGAAGGGATAGGAAAAATCCTCCATTTTTCCAAAAGGGATGATGTTGTTTAGTTGATCTGACTACTCCGAGATAATATGCCAGGAGATAAATGTCATGGGTGGATGATCACCATAAGCTAGCATAACTAGAGATAAAAATCATGGTTGGAGGATGTATGAAAGTAACTATGAGAGATAAAGGTAGTACACATTTAAATGTCCCAGTGGGAGATAAAGAATGGATGAGTACCCAAAAATAGCATGACACTACTTGGGTTTAGGAGGTGTAAATATGTGAATGATTTATGATTAGTTTCCTAGCAGGAAAGACACCTAGCATTTTGGGAGGAAGTGACTAGAACTATAGTTTGCGGGAAGCCTCTATTGTATTTCCAGGAATTCATGATACTAGACTTATTGATGTATTTAGTAATGGCTAACGAAATATGAACTTTATGCAATTATGG
>APFE030687627.1:16640-78630 GCA_000404065.3 Pinus taeda
ATAACAATAATAACAATAGTGGTCTTTTATGGGGCACAACAATAACAATAAGGGGTTATACTAACAATAACAATAAGGGGGCTACACTAGTATTATAGTGACCTAACATGCCCCTCTCCTTCAAAAAAGTTTTTTCCTCAACACTTCAGTAGTTCTGGATGCATATGTATAAAATTTCCATCCTCCCATGTGGAATCTTCAACAGATAAGTTCTTCCACATAATGAGATACTCCAAAATTTATTGATTTTGTAGCTGTCAGCTTCTTGTTTCTATGACTACTTTTGGCTCCAATATGATTTTTCCTTTGGTGTCAAGTTTTGTAATACTTTTTGACCTAGAAGCTTGTCATCAATAACCTTCTTGAAGCATGAAACATGGAAAACTAGGTGTACTTGGGAAGATGCAAGTAACTTCAATTTATATGCAATAAACTAATCTTTTGCAACACCTTGTAAGGACCATAGTTCTTGGGTGATAATTTATTATCCTTCTTATCTTTCTTTAGGGACATTTTTTTATATGTTTGTAGCCATAAAAACACCCAACCACCTACATCAAAACTTATTTCACTGCGATGTTGATCTACTTGTTGTTTCATTTGACTCTGCGCCAGCGTGAGGTTATCTTTTAGGAGTTGGATGACTTTTTGTTGATGCTCAATGTGATCTTCCACTGCTTGAACCTTAGAATTTTCTCTTAAAGATGATGTGATGGATGGTGGATGATATCCATAAAGATCCATAACTGGGGGCATTTTTGTTGCAGTATGGAAGGAAGTGTTATACCACTATTCAGCTAGAGGTAACAACTTGACCCATTTTGTTTGTTTATCAAATACAAAGTAAGGAATATATCCTTCCAAACATTTGTTCACTATATCAGTTTTCTGTTAGATTGAGGATGATAATATGAACTATGAGCTAATTGAGTACCAAGATAAGAAAATAATTTCATCCAAAAGTTTCTAGTGAAAATCGGATCTATGTCACTTACAATAACCTTTGGTTTTCCATGTATCTTTTGAATTATTTCCATAAATGCAGTAGAAATTGTATTGGCTTTAAAAGGATGAGATAATGAACAAAAGTGTGCATACTTGGTAAGTCTATCAACGACCACCATGATGACACTATTTCCTTCATACTTAGGTAAAACTATGATAAAATCCATTGAGACCTCCCCCCAACACTGAATTGGAACGTCTAAACGTTGTAACAGACCTGGGGTCTTAATTTTCTCAACTATTTTTTGTTGGAAAACCAAACATTCTGCCACAAAATTCTGAATATCAGATTTAATGACGTCCCAAAAAAATTCCTTCTTGACTTTGTGGTAAGTTTTTAAAAATCATGAATTCCCTCCTAAGGGGGAGGAGTGCAATTTCAAAAGAATCTTTTGTTTGAGTTGCAAATCCTTACAGAGATAAACCGTCTTTTTACCATAATGACTCATTTTTCCAGACAAATGTATCAGACGTACTAGGATCTTGCTGCAAATTTTGAATGAGCGTCCAAACCTCTTTGTCATCATTTCATTCATCCTTTGCTTTAGTTATCCAATCAGGTTGGATAATAGAAATGGCAGAGAGAAATAATGCCACATCCTCACCCTTTCTCGAGATTGTATATGCAACAACATTTTTCTTCATTTTTTTGTAGATGATTTCAAAGTCACATCCCAACATCTTTGTAACCCATTTTTTTTGTTCTTCTAAAGATAATCTTTGTTCCAAAATTTATTTAAGACTACCGTGACCTATTTTTACCTTCAGGTGTCTTCCTATTAGTTAAGGTCACCATTTATTTAGTGCTTGTAGTATTGCCAACATTTACTTCTCATACATAGGTTTGTGTAAATACTTTCCCTTGATTGGATGACTTTCAAAATAAATGGTTCTTCCTCCTTTCATTAAAACAACAATTATTCCATTTCTTGGGGTATCACATTTCACAATAAAGGTTTTTGTGAAGTCAGGTGTAGCTAAGACCGGTTCTTGACAAATTACCTCTTTAATATGTTCAAAGGCCTTAGTTTGTTCTAGAGTCCACGAAAATCCATCTTTATTTAGTAATGTTGGTAGAGGCACTACTATCTCCCATAATTCTTAACAAACCTACGATAATCCCCTGTCAACCTAGGAAATCCTCGAAAATGCTTTAGGGTTGTGGGGATTTTCCATTCCTTAATGGCTTTAATTTTGTTAGGGTCTACCTTAACACCTTCATGAGACACAATATGACCCAAATATTCCACCTCCTATTCCCCAAAGAAACATTAGGATATTTTTGCATATAATTATTTCTCCTTCAATAGTTTGAGCACCCTACCAACATGTTGAACATGATCTTTCAAAGATTTTCTAGAGATTAGTATATCATCAAAAAATACTAACACCATTTTTCTAAGGGTTTGAAAATGGAACTCATCAAACCTTGAAATGTGGAAGGTGTATTAATAAGGGCAAAAGGCATGACCAAAAATTCATAACGGCCTCTATGAGTTCTCAATGCTTTTCTCGGAATATCTTCAGTCTTCATTCTAGTTTGATGATATCCTGAATGAAGATCCAACTTGGTGAAGTAGATTTCCCCATGTAATTCATCCAACAATTCATTAATGGTAGGAATGTGAAATTTATCTTTAATAGTGAGCTTGTTGAACTTCCTATAATTCAGACACATACATCATGATCCATCCTTCTTTTGCACCAATAATACTGGACCAGAGAAAGAACTTTGACTAGGTTGAATTTTACTGGCCTCTAACATTTCTGCACCCATGCGTTCAATTTAACTCTTTTGGTCATAGGGATATCTGCAAGGCCTAATGTTTCAAGGAACACCTCTTGGAATGAAATGAATAACATGATCATGATCACAAATAGGTGCGAGGCCTTTGGGAGTCTCAAATACCTTGAGATGATTTTCCAAGAATTTATGTGTTATAAATTATGTGCATGTGGATTGCAATGTGTGTGTGTGTGTGTGTGTGTGCATAATCTAACACTTACATGGTAAAATATTACATGAGTATTCATATTCTATGTTAGAAATTATTCACATGTGGCTTGCAATGGATATATGTGTGTGTGTGTGTGGTTTGCAATAGTCAAAGTAATAGTAAGTTTATTGACCTCTCACAATGTATCATCAATGCATTGTGATAATAAAATAGTCATAACTCTACAATGGTTAATGCATTAGATTTTGCATTCATAGAAATAATATATAGATGGTTTTAGTAATGCATAGGATTTTTTATTTTCAACCATAAATAATCAACCTTTTCTAACTACAATGCATTTATTTAATGCATGTGAAATATGGATGAATATATATGATTTTATAATGCTTATGCAATGTAAGTGAAATGAGCATGAATATACATGCCCTTATAATGATTATGCATTTATGCATGTGAAAGGTGGATAAATAGATATGGATTTGTAAATGTGTGCTTTTATTTAATGCATTTGAAATATGGGAAAATATACATGCACTTATAACTATGTGCATTTGTATTATGTTTTGGGAATAAAAACAACAAGATTAGATGTATTTTATAGTAATAACCTGCATTGTTACATTGGAAAATACAAGAATGGTTTTGCATTCAAGGGGAAAAATAGATTTGAACCCATGGTTTTATATTTTAAAGAACAAATAGATTATTATCCACTATTTTTGCAACAAGAATAACAAATAGGAAATAATAACATGGTTGTGCAAATTGATTCCCATGGTTTTGTATTTGGATTAAATGCATTAAAAGTGTGTTTTTGTAGATAAATATTAAGGCATTGAATATTTAAATAGTTATTATTAAGTACATGATTATACATGTAAAGGTAAAAGACTAGTTATGGATATGACTTTTGATTCTCTCACTTTATTTACATGATGAAAAAGTCATAATATTTTGGGTATTGAAAAATTGATATTTCGAATAATCATGATGATAGAGCTCACTGATGATAGTGGTGTGGGAAAGAATCATGACTTTTGTAAATAATGGAATGATGATTTCTAAACTAACTTATTTTGAAATAATCGAATGAACTATGATTATTGCAAGTGATGAGGTCATTATGTATCACTATTGTTGTATGCCAAGTGGAAGATCGTTGATCATAGTTTAGAACAGGTAACTTACTATAGTAAACAATCTTGCCATGAAGACATTATGGTTGAAGATCAATGTGGTAAAGTGTTCAAAAAACATGACATCATGATAAATGTAATAGCCCCTAATTAGGTATGATTGAATTAAAGACTATGCTACTTTTTGTAAAATTTCAACAATGGACAAGGGATGGAATTGCTTGTTGCCATTGAGTGAGGGGTGAACTCCCTTATAAAACATTTAATAAAATAAACCTTTGTTGGTTTTTCCCTTAAGGGTTTTTAGGGTATATCGATGTCTATTTATGCGTTTTCCTATTCTGTGATCTTGATGATATTGATACATTGCAAGACATTGGAAACTAAATAATTCAAAGTATTATTAAAAGGCCTGGTTAAATGAGCAATATTAATGATGCGAAGTTACAGTAGAAAACATTATGTTAACAAGTTGCATTAATGGTTATTACTTTATGAGATTTTTTATTCCTTTTCTAAGGTTACTTCACTTAATTATCATGATTATATCACTTTATTATCAATTGACGAATATGGGATAAGTCATTTGGGAATATTACATGCTGGTAAAACTAGTAAAAATTTCTAATCCAATGTATTTTGGATGAGGTATACTTAGGGATATTTCAATTGGTATCATAGTAAATGTTACAGCATTGGAACCTTTTGGGTCTTGTAAGAACAAGAATGAGTAGAGGTATGATGTTATTTGGATAAAGCTCAGGTATGATGCTAATGAAATTACATTGCAACGTATGCATTATACTACATTTAATATGAAAGTCATAATAATGCTAGTACTTGTTTTGAATAACAATAATGTTAAAAAGTGCTTTAAAGAATAATTGTCTTCATTGAATTTGAGTTTTGATGATTGATAAAATTTAGTTAGGAATCATGTTTCATTAATTATAACTAAATTATGGATAATTTTGAAAACAAAAATTTGTGGTTGTTGTGATGATTAAATACCAGTTTTTGTATCCATACTCTTTTGATAATGTTAATGATGCATTAAAAGAGAATGCTTGGAATTGCAATGCATTGCTTACGACTTTGAGAAAGGAATGAATGCATGCATTTATTTTTCAATAATGAAGACAATGTTGATAGTGAAAAGAATGTAGAAAGGCAGGGGTTGTACTTGATGTTAATGGTAGCATGCTAGAATTGTTGGTTTTAACCCTGCACAAAAATTACCTACAAAATAAATTCTTACAAAAACAGAGAATATACAATGGCGAGAAACAAAAAAAAATACACAGAGATATTCCCCTGGATCCTAAAACTGGGACTACCAAATTGATTTTTCATTATGTTATTTTCAATTTTACAATACATATATATACATGTTGAAGCATTCACAAATCCCAATCCGTTAACCATGGAT
Source organism: Pinus taeda (assembly GCA_000404065.3). Classification (NCBI taxonomy): domain Eukaryota; kingdom Viridiplantae; phylum Streptophyta; class Pinopsida; order Pinales; family Pinaceae; genus Pinus; species Pinus taeda. The sequence continues at coordinate 22,172 of APFE030687627.1, forward strand.
TAGAACATAATCATATTTTCCTTGACCGGATCTACAAGATACCATGGGCAGAAAACCGTCATGCCCAAAACCATGTGCAAAACCCATGCACAAAACCATAGGTAGGTATGTCGACCTAATATAGGGTCTAATTATTTTTTTCCAGTGCATTGCCTTGAACCCTGTGTAGCTCCCACTCCCCTGTGAACCCCATGTTGCGCTCGACTAGTCATGGATAGAATATAACACACACCCAACAAGAATGTTTAAGAGAAAATATGGAAGAACCCCATTGAATGGTTATTTAATTTACAATATTTTGCTAGCATTGTTTATGCCATATATTGTAATAATTTATTGGAATATTCAACATTCTAGTTTTTTGTGTGTTTGTTGAAGATCATTGTTAAAATTCATGAACAATTTAATAGTAGTAGTTCATACTCATATTATTGGCTTAATGGTGGAAATGTGTTAATTTACTATAGGTATGATTCCATCTTCTTAATTGTTACCAATATTTGTTATTGAAAGTCAATTACTAATGGTAAATTAGTTTTCTTGTATAATTAAACCTTGTATAGTATTTTATGCATATTAAGATAGTATGGAAGAAAAATATGATGGCTATGGAAGTGGATATTTTTTTAATCATGCATAAGCATGATTGTAAGTTCCTTAATGTTATAAATAGCTTAGATCACAATAATAGTAGTGTCTTATAAAAGTGACTGATAAATGGAAATGCAATTTTATAATAAGAACATAAAGGAAAAGTGTTGTTGCCTTTTATATGAAAATGCATATATGGTAATTCATATGATAAGGGTAGAAAATATTATTTGGTAACTAAATAATGTATTTTCCAGTAATGGGAACATGTGTGATGGTATACATTATGCATGTTCTATAAATTTAATGATAAAACTAATAACAACTAGGTGTTGTTGATTATGTTGACTTCTCAAACTTCAGACATGTCAATGTAGCTCTACATGATGATATTTCGATGATAGTCTTAGTATGAGGAGCTTGTATACATCATTAATCTAACAAAATATTGAATTTTCATCATTTTGGAAAGCATCCACTTTGTGTGAATATTATTGGTGACACTACATATTAAACCTAATCAGTTAGGTCCATTATGTTGTAGAATTGTGGTGTATTCCTTGTCGTTGCTAAACAAGTTTTGGATGACATATTTTAATCAGTTGGAATTATTAATTTCTTTGACTTGAAAGTCTACATTATTGTGTCCGAGCTAGTAACGTTGCATGGTGACTTATGGTTAGACGTGTGTGCATAAAAAAGAAATATCATTTTGCATGGATTAGAAATATGGTGGATGATAATGTTTCGATTAGAATGACTATATATTTATTAGGTCTTATTTCCTTTATTATTGTTAAGGAAAACGTCTCCATGGAAACTTTTTTTTAATCTTCTTATACGTAATCTATAGGAGGAATCTTTTTTTCTATGCTTGTTCTTAATGCATGGAAATGGTTAATGTAGATGGAAAAGTAACAATATTAGTTCCTTATTACTTTGCCAAAGTATTGAGAAAAATTGGTGTATGTGGAAATTGAAATTCATCTTGAGTACATTCGTCAAGATGTTTTTTAAATAACATGATTTTGTAAAGAGTGTGATTTTATGAAGTACTATTGTGGCTAATGTTGCTAATATGATTAAGGAGGGGTATCTTAATGGAAACATAGTAACACCACTAAGATTCCGACGGAATGAAATATAAGAATCAGTGAAAAGAAAAATGTTGCAATGTGATTTGTGACTGGAAATGTGAAGATATAATGTTTACTATTGTGCAAACATGACATGCAATATTTGTGCATGGAAGATATAGTGATGTTGTTTTCTAAAATTCATGTTGATTATTATATGGGAAACTTGAAATGAACACCACTCTTGTGACATGAGATGTTAGTCATGATTCCTATGAAATATTGGATTTCATGGGATGCCCTGATTGAAGGCCAAAATCGCGAGGATGCTCAGGTAGTAGGGTTTAAAACTTTTCAAGGAATCATGAGTTGGTAATCAAAAATGCTTCAATGAAACATTAGATGATAGTGGAAATTGAATTGTAACTTGATTTTATTTTTGAATGCAGATTAGCTATAAATCTGCTTTTAAATGACTTTTATGAATAAAGCCAAAAAGTAAAAAGTAAATATTCTTTATGAGAATGTAATTTTTTTTTTTTTGGGGAATATTAGAGGAGCCACCACATGAGATTTTAAACTCCTAACTATCAGAAAACAATGAAAATTAGTTATGGTCCATGAAGGGACAGGAAAAATTCTCCATTTTTCCAAAAGGGATGACCCTGTTTAGTTGATCTGACCACCAAAATATAATATGACTGGAGCTAAATGTCATGGGTGGATGACCATCAAAACTTAATATGAATAGAGATAAAAATCATGGTTGGAAAATATATGAAATGGAATGCGAGAGATAAAGGAAGTATGAATTTAAAGGTGTCAGTGGGATATAAAGACTAGACCTGTACCTAGAACTAGAAAGACATTGCTTGGGTTGAGGAGGTGTAAATTTAAGAATGATTTCTGATTAGTTTCATGGTAGGGAAGATGCCTAGCATTTGGGGAGGAACTAATGGAATTGTTGTTTGAGGGTGACCTCTACTGTATTTCCATGAATTCATGATACTAAACTTGTGGATGTCTTTAGTAAGAGCTAAGAAATTATGCAATTTATGCAATTATGGCTACTATGGTCATTTATGTGATTAGGGAACTATATGCTCTCTATGTACTTGTAGAGGTATTGTGTTTAATGATTGACAGTTAAAAATATTATGACTAGCACCTCGAATTACATAAACAACTAATAGTTGAATATATTGTGATTAAAGATAATGTGATTACGATTCAGAAATAATTGCTGGATTCATTGGTCATACACCATGAGGTTCTTGCTAAGGAGGTTGATAAACCACTCGAGGTGCTTGTTGTTGGGCTAATAAGCCACTCTTAGAGCCCATGCCAAAACTGATAAACCACCTGTAATTAAAATATTGCATGGAGTGCCCATCGTTTCGAAGAATATTGGAAAGTAGCAATAAGTTTTCATAAATACTTTTATTTTGCTTTTACGGAATTGAAACAATGACTAAAATATTGAAAGTAATTTTTTGTTTTCATAGTTTTAAATATTTATTATTATTAATAAAACATTATTGTTGTTACTTATTTGTATTTCCTAAAAATAAAATCCTTCATTTTAAAGGGGAAGGATCCCTTTTTGTTGTTTTGGTTACAAAACTATCATGTATGGAGATAGATGTCTTGAGTTAAAGTTGACCTAAAAAGTACATTATGAGAAATAAAAGAAATCTAAATGAAAAGAACAAGTTCTAGTGGGAGATAAAGATTAGATGAAATTATAATGATCATGAAAGGAAGAAAAGAAGAACATTAAGGATAGTGTTATTTTTAAGTGGAGGAAGAATGTAATATCCCTAGACCTAGACATTGTAATTTCAATTACATGGGAAATATTATAATGTGCTCTGAAAATTGTAGCTGTATCAAGAAACGGTTATGAAATGATTATAACCAGATTACTAACAAGTTCAACAAAATATATCGATGTGCATGCTTATGAAAAAGGGTTAGCTGCGATTTTTTTGTGGCTTAATAATATCTACATACAATATTTTACATTGAAGTCGTTGCTTGTATGTTTGTATTTTATGGAAGTCGGACCAATAGTGAAGAAAAGGTCAAAACAAACAAACCTTCTACTGATCCATTTAGAGAAGATACCATACCCAGAGACTCCCTTATCTCTTCATTAGTGGAAGATTAAAATTTTTAAAGATGACGTCACGATCCAACATCACACTTCCAAAAATTCTCAGAGTTATTATAATCATCTTAATTATGTAGAGGAAGGCAGAGGTTTATTTCTGGAAGAAAATAATATATCACAGCTTCGTGTAAACAAGTATTCTTGGAATAAAGATGGTAGAAACCCATGTTGCTTATAAAATAAGCACAAATTGTTTCCCCCTTACAATCTCTCGAACGTAGATCTGAACCGTGCTTTCATTGTTGTCTAGAGTGGAAAAAGAGTGGAGTGTGGGACTACATCTTAACATTGGCGTGTTGGTTCCATGTCGAGGGTTTAAAAACACCTGCACCTTGTGAGATGATAATTATTGCTATGTCAAGATGGTTTCAAGGATTTATCGACCATCATGGTTGAAACATGCATTGGGTATGTTCATATTTGTAGGTGGATAACCAAACATAATGGTACCTATACTGTAACCTTTACATGGTAAAATATTACATGACTATGCACACACTGCGTAAGAAATAAATCACATGTGGCTTGCAATGGTTTTATATATATAGAGGATTTGCATTGGTCAAAATTATAGTAATTTTGTTGGCCTCTGAAAATGTATCACCAATATATTGTGATAATAAAATATTCGCGGCTCTGCAATGTTTAATGTATCTAATTTTTCATTCATAAAAATAATATAAAAATGGTTATAGTAATACATAGGATTTATCATTTTTAACCATAAATAATCAAGCTTTTATAAATATAATGCATTTATTTAATATATGTGAAATATCGATGAATAGATATGCTTTTACAATATTTATGAAATGCATGTGCATTTATTTAATACATTTGAAATATGGATGAATAGATATGCTTTTACAATATTTATGAAATGCATATGAAATGAGGATAAATAGGTATGCTCTTATAATTATTATGCAGTTGTACATGTGAAATATGAATAAATACACATGGTTTATAAATGTGTACTTTTATTTAATGCATTTGAAATATGGGAAAATGGACATGCACTTATTACTATGTCCCTTTCTATTATGTTTTGGGAAAAAAACAACAAGATTAGTCGTATTTTATGGTACTAGCCTACATTGTTACATTAGAAAAGGCAAGAATGATTTTGTATTCTAGGGAACAAGTAGATTGTTACCCATGGTTTTGAATATAAAAGAAGTAGATTATTAGTTGTGGTTTTTCAATAACAGAAAAAACTAGGAAACAATGGTTTTGAATGTAAAAGAAGTAGATTGTTAGTTGTGGTTTTGCACTAAGAAAAACAACTAGGAAACAATACCATGGTTGTGCAAATTGATTCCCATATTTTTGCATTTGGATTAAGTGCATTAAAGGTGTAGTTTTGCAGATAATGATTAAGGCATTGCATATTTAGATAGTTATGATTAAGTACTTGATAATGCATGGAGGATCCAAGTGGCATAATGCATGGAAGATTATTAGTGATTCTATATTTGAGATTATGATTATGTCACTTTATTTAATTGATGAAAAGATCGTAACTTTTGGGTTTTGATAAATTGATATTTCCAATAATCTTGATGTTAGAGTTTGCTGACTATAGTGTTTGCATAGTGTTTGCAAGAAAGAATCATGACTTTCACAAAGAATGGAGTGATAGTTTCTTTAGTGAGGGATGAACTAAAGTATATAATGACTAACTAACTAACTAACAAAAGGTATAAAATAAACATTTGCTGGTTTTTCGCTTAGGGTTTCATGTGCTTTCATACTTTGTTATTTGGATGATATTACCACCTTGCAAGGCATTTTAAACTACATTAATCAAAGTATTATTAAGCATATTAAAGTATTATTAACAAACATTTCTAAATGAACAATGTTAATCATGCAAAGCTACAACAGGAAGCATTTTATTAACAAATTGCATTAATTCATTATCATTTGATTATTGGTTAAGAGTATGGGATAAGTTATTTGGGAATATTACATGGTGTTAAAACTAGTAAAAGTCTTTTACTGATTTTTTTTTAACTATAAGAATTATACAAGATTATAATAATTAGAAGAGATTTTTTTTAACTTTATTGTTTTTAGAGTCTATATAAAATTATGTTATTTCACATTGAAATACAAATATTTTAAATATTTTTACCTCATCTTTTGGGTTGTGATGTCTATCAACAAAGAGAGATATTTTGGATATTTTAAGTGATTTTAATTAAAACTTACCAAATATGTATTCCTTTTGTTTTTAATTGTAGGCTACATTAAATTTTAATTAAAACTAACCAAATATGTATTATTTTTGTTTTTAATTATAGGCTACATTTTCTTATTATTTAGAAAATTTATATTTATATTTTAAAAGATACATTTGTCAACTCAATACACATCTCCCTAATATTGAGATGCATGTGCTTTCTTTTTAGTTTTAGTTAATTTGTATTTTTTTAAGTTGATATAAAATTATGTTATTTCACATGTACATTAAAATATTTCTATTTATGGTAGATAGTGAGAAAAAATATTTTTATCACATATTTTTTGTTGCAATATCAAGTATAAATAGAGCACAAGTAATAGTGAGATTATAATAATTTATAATACTTTAATTAAATGAATCAATAATATACATTTTATTTAATTAAATTGATATTCTTTTATTTAAAAACAGTATCATTACTATTCAATACTACTTTACTAACATCTAAACACCAAAAAATTTAATAATTAAAAAATTTTATGAAAATAATATTCAGACTTTTTAAATTAATATTTTTTCAACAATTTGAAAAATAAGAATATACAATATAATAATAATAAACTTAAAAATATTGATATGTACTTTATTTGTAAAATGTCAATACTCATCCTTCTTTAAATTTTGAACAAAAATTTCAATCATTAAACATAAAATCGCAAATTGACTTGTATTGAGTGCGGTGATTTTTAATCATTAAACATAAAATCCCAAATTGGCTTGTATTGAGTGCGGTGATTTTTAATCATTAAACATAAAATCCCAAATTGGCTTGCCTTGAGTGTGGTGAGTGAAAGTGTAGAAACCTCATTGAGTGAAAACATTTAAATCAAAACAAAAGGATGGTCGCCGCCGACACCCGTCAAGTTTTTACATAAACATATATCCGTAGGTTTTCACTGATATGGCCGGAGGCAAATGGAATAAGAAATATAATTTATATAGAACTTTGATGACAACACTCCATGCACAGTTCCAACCTCTCTCGTTCAAATATGATAAATTTTTGAGTTGTTTTTATTGTGATTTTTTAGATTTTTTAAAATTTTGTGAAAAAATTTGAGGTGAAATTTAGATTTGGGTTATTTAAATTAATTTTTTGACTATTAAAAAATTTCTAAAACACTTTGAATCAGGACTATTGACTAAACTTGTAATTTCAATAAATTCACTAAGTTTTACAAAAATTAAACAAAAAAAACAATAGAAAAACTTAAAAAAAAAAATACAATAAAAACAAGTCGAATCTTTTTATCTACCATATGTTTGTCCAGATAAATTGGTTGCTCATCCATTTCGCTGTTCATGTGTTACTTTGCAAAGGTTAGGACCCGCGGGTGCGTTGCAGCCGGTTGCTTGAATTGAATTCCATGCCTCGAGCTCCTCACTCGACTGCGAGGACAATGACAGATGTCAGAAGTAACACAGTTATACATCCGGCTGATAAAGTTTTCTTATAGTAAATGTCAACGTCCATCTCTGTAAACGGAGACGGAAAGGCGGGATCAAACAGCCACGTAAGGTTAGTTTTTTTAAGATATTTTTGGTCTTTTATTAAAATAGTCTAGAATCAGAAATTTGGTAGATTATAAATTTGAATTATAAATTCTCAAAAATCTATGAACTCTCTAAATCTAAATGAGAGCCGTTTGAAGCGGCATTCCAAGCCGATGAGCTGTCGCATGCTGATAAAATCGTATTCCTTATCGAAAATTTATTCCATAACTGCGCCATTAGTTAGAATAGTAGTTGTCTTACGGGGATTTTTGGATTTTTCTATACTAGACTTTGATTGAAAATTTTGAAGCGAAATTAGCTTTATTTATACTAGTTTTTTTTATTTATTGTATATATAAATTCAGTATATTGAAAAACTTGTAAGAAATGTGAAAAGATTACCTATCAAATTTGTGATTTCAATATTTTCCTGTCAAATTTTAACAAAATTAAACCAAAAATACCTACTAACAAAACTAAACCAAAAATACCTACTAAAATAACTTGAAAAAAAAATCTCATTAAAAACAATTTGCTAATTATATAACCAGTAAAATACATACGGCAGTTAATGTGAACTCTCTCGTTGAGTTTACCGATAAATGGCCGCAACTGAGTTTTGGGGAGTTCGCGGCATTAATCTCTACATACGATATAATTTTTTTCTTTATCCCCCTCAAAGCACAAAATTAATAAACATGACAATATTTAATTCCGTAAAAAATTATTAACATATATTTTCGGATTTGCTATATATATTTAATTTCTTTTGCGTTGATTTTTTAAATTAAACAAAAAAAACATTGACCGTTACGTTTTCTTTTGTGAAGTCAAAGTATGTAGCTATATTTATATTTTAGTAGATGTATGGTTTATAATTTTCCACAAACGTCTCCCAGAGAACTCGGGGAAGAAAATACAACACAGTAAGATTCAAAACTAAGCTGGGATTACAACAAAGTGTGTAGTCAAAAATGACAATTTTATAACATTAAATTTCAAACTAAGCTGGTATCCACGCCATGTCTGTTTTGGTGAAGTATAAAAAGGAAAATGACAGTTTTTCTAAATCATTAAACCCATTCTGATCCGCCTCTTCTTCTTAGTGTGCACAATTGTTGTAAGCCATCAGGGTCGTAGTAGTGGTGGGATTTTGACAAAACTGGCATGGTGCATTTCAAGCAACCCCAACCAGACATTACTTTCGGTCGAGGCCCGAGACCCATGGCGGTCGCAATGCATTTAACCGGATTTCTGCGCCCTTTTATCACTGCAGTGCAACATATTCTTTTTTTCTGAGACACAATGGTGAGTTCTATGCATCTTAAGAGGCTTCCTCACAGGCCAGACCTATATGGAACATTGAACTTTCTCACAGGAAAGTTCTATGGAACAATGAACTTTCTGACAGGAGAGTTTTATAGACCGCACAACGTTCAATCGCCAACAGATCAAAACAAAAATACGCGCTGAATGAAATTATCATCAGATCGTGGTCACCATGCTGTCACCCGATCCGCTAAAGAGCAACCCGTCCTGCGGCACGACGACAGTATCGACGGCCTCACTGTGAGCTCCGATCGTTTCGATGCTCTTGGACTCCACCACCTCCCACACTTTCCACGGCGCGATCGTGCGATAAAAGCGCGAAGGTGTGGGAACTGCGGGAGTCCAAGCGCATCGAGACCATCGAAGCTCACAGCAGACGGGCTGCTCTTCAACAGATCCGATGATTGCAAGGTGAAAGCATCGAGTCAAATAGAGAACGGCTTTCTTCTGCGACGATCTTCTCTATATATTGACGGCCATGACGTCCACAACTCTGAAATCTAAGTCTTCTCACCAAACGTATCTCTGACCACTATTTATCGACTACCATAAGGATTTGAAAAAGATAAGAGGAGTAAAATCTCAGAACAATTACCTAATGCCAGCCTGTGTTTATATCAGCAGAATTTAACCTTGCCAACTACCTAGACTTGAATGGTATTCATTTTGTTTTCTGAAAGTCTTTCTTCACAGGCAATCTTTGCGTCGATACGCGGTTCCCATTTGTAAATGCCCCACCTATGTGCTTAGTGATGAAACTGCAATCAAACCTCTTCCAGTCTCCTTGCGTGGATACATTCAGAAGAGGACACATGGCGCGGTTTCCATCTGAAAATCCCAAAAACATCTATGTATTTTTTTATGCAACTTTAACTTAATGCAATAAATGGAATCTTCCTAGCTCCCAGACGCGGTATCCATGTGAAAAAACCCCACTGCGCCAGTATCCATGTGGATTTTGATAAGGCATTGACGAAACCTCTTAAGTCTTGTCCTTTTCAAGGAATAAAACACCTTCAATAATGTCTTAAGCTTTGTCAGAAACGTAAAACAAATATGTTAAAGAAACTAACAGTTTTCCTTTCATGAAAGAAGAACCAGATGTATCCGATGTCCAACCTTGTCGTGCATACAAAGTCGAACACTGTCCTGAAACTTGATGGTACCATAATTATATTGTCAAAATGAAGGTACCATAGCTGTAATGTGAAACTGGCAAGTTTTGGTAACGTAGAGGCACTTTACCCAATGCAAGATTAATGGGATATATATAATTGGCAGGGAGGGAGAGTTTTCTTCAATACAGCATTAATGGCAACATAAACCAGATGTATTATACACAGTCCTGAAACTTGATGGTACCATAATTATATTGTCGAAATGAAGGTACCATAGCTGTAATGTGAAACTGGCAAGTTTTGGTAACGTAGAGGCACTTTACCCAATGCAAGATTAATGGGATATATATAATGGAGTTGTCTATAATGCGAGGCAGGGAGCGAGAGTTTTCTTCAATTCAGCATTAATGGCAACATAAATCCATATATTTTCACTTCACATTTTTGTAAGTATTAAAGTATTTTTTTTTTACCGCAGCTTAAAGATAACAAAGCAAAGTCCAACTTTAGTTAGATTAAAATTAAAAATATATTTAATAAACAATCAATGACATGACCATATGTAGAATAATGGTTTTTTTCAGAAGTATTAATCACAGAACGTAGAATAATGAGTTTTTTAATTAATATTTGTTCACTTCTGTTGTGGCCAGCAACAACCCTTTTTTATTTAGCATTAGTAATAAAACTAAATAAATGGGGACATTTCTAAAAAATAAAAAATTAGCAATTATATTTTCCTTTGAAGAAACATACTATCATAAGCTTAGGAAAATACCCAAAACCCAAAAACTTAAGTTTTATGATAAGTTTCGAATAAAATCGTTCTCTTAACAATAAAACATCGCATCGCAAAGGGTAATGGAGGACATCATATAAACAAGCTTTTGAAATTGCGAAAACGCGATGTGAGATCGCGCGCTTTAAAAACTCATCGCACATTGCGGATTTCATATGCCGCAAATATCACCTAAGATAAAATATCCTGATTCGGCGATATGCGATAAGACATCTCGCAAATTGCAACTTGCAGACGCATAAGGTAATAAATGATTGTTAACGAAAAGGATTAGTGATTTGCGATATTGCGAAGCAAATCGCAAAATCGCTTTATCGCAGATCAACAGGACTCATTGTTCAATCAAGTATTTCTCATAATCCGATACCGAGTTATGGACATTAATGTCAACTTAGTGGTTAGTTGATGGTCATTTATGAGAAAAGATTAGATCTGATCGAAAGGTTGTTTCACATAGGGTGATATATTTGATATGATTTCAGAATTAAGAGCTTTCTTGTCACCTTATCTCTTACCATTATTCTTTCATTACTTCAAAAACTTGCAGGAGCGGCAAGCAGAATAATATACGCAGCAGTGTGCAGAACGTAATGGGAAAGAAGGGAAAAGCTCCGGTTGCTGAGAAAAGAGAGATGACGCCCTTATTCACAGACACCACCTGTACCAGAGATGCCGACATATCTACTTGGGAAGGCATGTACAGTCTTCTCGAAGAAGAAAACCCCAAAATTATGGAAGTCAAAGCAACAACAGACTCATGCAGGTCATCTGAAGCATCAATTACCAAACTTGCATGTTCATTCCTGCACCAAATAGTGGCAAGGCCTAAGATACTTCCATATACAAATATGGTTAAGTGGATATTGGACAACGCTGATATAACAGACAGACAATTCAAGTCTCGGAGCCAAGAGCTCATTGGGTCATTTACCCCACAGAATTTAAGGCTTATGTATCATTTACCAGAGCCGCAGGCAAGCTATAAAAAACAGTTCATGGAGAAGTTCGCCAAAGAAAACCAAGACTTGGCGAAGTGCACCAAGAACTGGTCGACAAAGGAAGAACCATTGAGAAAAGACAAACATGGTATGTACAGTATTGGTTCCTTCTCTTCTCTGTATTGTTCTGTTGCTGCTATGCTATGTAGGCTATTTGGAAAGCCTAATATCAATAAGTTTTCACCCGATTGGCTACCCCTATTAGATGTGGCCACCAACGCCACTATTATGGATTGGACCCTCATATTGTCTGATAATATAGCCTCAACTATTTGGAACCACCGGGCAAAAAGAACTACCTCTCAGAGGATTTATCCTCCTTTCCTTTTAGCTGCTTACGTTATGGATGCAATCTGTTATGTTTCCAAATTTCCTATAACGGGTTGGAAGTGGACCATACACAATTCCTTGCCCATTCACGTCTACCATAAGGAATTGTGGGATTCCAAGTTTACCCCATATTTTTATAGAATTTGTCACGGATTTATGTTACCTCTTCACAAAATGTTGTATAATAAGGACGCCCCAAGATTTTCCCCCGAAGAGGAAGTTGATATTCTCCCTGTCGGAAGATGGTTTGGGGAAGAATTTTTCACCTATGTCAAAATATTTGGAAGCATTGCTTCCCCTCATGTGCTACCCTTATATGTTCCTGATAAGTTATTGGCTCGAGAAATTGCCTACCAGACCTGCGGGGTGGGAGGAATAAGCACACAGTTGAAAGACAAGAAGAAGGCCATTTGGCTGCAATTTCTTGTGGCCTGTGGGGCCTTTTCACTGTTTGATTTAGGTCATACATTCAAAGAAGTAGACAATATGCTGAGTCTATGACTGTTCAAGTTTCCAGGGAGACAATTTGACCCCTTTGATGTCATTAAGAATTTTACTACTGCTGTCAAGATAAAAGTATTTTCTAAAGAAGATGATCTTTTTGATGATATCTTCCAACATAAAAGCACGCTAACAAAAGTTTTGCATATGGCTCAAATTCAATTTCCCCTAGCAGAATTCCAAGAATTCAAATTGTACAAAGAAAGGAGACTAGCAAACATCCCCTTGGATAAGTTGCGCTTAGAACCAATAAGAGAGGTAACTCCCAATATTAGTTTAAGTGGAAGTTAAGGTATAGACAAGTCCAGGTCTAAGTCTAGGAAAGAATCACCAGAACATTCTAAACGGTCTGAGAGTGACCATAATAAAAGTGAAGGGTCAGTTAGAGATACTGCCCAATCTAAAAAGCACCCAGAGCAATAGGTTTTGACTACACCATAGGTAAAGGTTCCCCCTCCCCTTATCTAGCCACCAAAGCCAGTGAGAACTGAGCTAGATAAAGAGTGGGAAACATTCAATGAATTGATTAATACTGAGGAGCAGAACATGAAGACACCTGAGAATACAGTGCAGACAATGACAAATATGGTCATTGGAACAGTCAGCAATGCTCTAGAAATGGAGCATATTCCCATTACCCCATCGTCTGAAATCATGCTCAAGATAGAGGAGATTCCTCCTCTAGATGTATTTTATAGTCCGCAGCACAAGGCAATGGTAAGAAGACAAAGAAAGAAACAAAAGTTAGACAACATGCTCTCACCTGAGGCAGAGCAGCTAGATGTCCTTTGGCGAGACCCTACCACTGACCCTACTGAAAATCTGACGAAGTTATCCCAGATCACAGGAGCCTATGCTTCTACTACCATTGATAAACCATCTGAGGTACAACAATTACTTAAGGATAGAGAGGAACAAATCCAAGTTTTGCAGCAACAGCTACAACATGCTAGTGCCAACTGAGAAGCAGAGGAGAAGTTAAAAAAATTACAACAAGATTTTCAACAAATGCAACTGGGGTATCAGAACAATTTGGCCGAAAAGGAAAATCAATTACAGACTATGCTAGAATTGCATAGAGAAGACCCCAAAATTACAGAGTATGTCTCAAAAGCCCTTGCCTTAAATGACCAACTCTATGTCTCAAAAGCCCTTGCCTTAAATGACCAACTCTTGCAACAGCAAGAGGCATTATGCCAAAGAATATCGCAACGGAGTTCCCATTGCGAGATAAGTGATAAAATTACAAATCAAGTTGTGGATTTGCGACTCGATTATGATTTGAATGATAAAAAAATATCTAATTATTTAAAATGGCAGGAATCAGAGGAAGGGAAGAAAGCAGGCTTGCTCAGAATCAATGAAGCCCACAAAGAAATGCTTTTCCATAAGTGGGACGCACAGATTAAAAAGAAAGAACAAGCAGTGGAGGAAGCAGCAACAGCAGCTAACAACGTCATTGAATGTGTCAATGAAAATATTTATAGAGCAAACCTGATATCAGAAACTGCTCCGGGATTTCTCCCAAAGGCGCAACAACTGCATACAAGCTAGAGGCAGAAAGCTGAGGAAAAGGCAAAGTCCATCAAGAAGTTAACCAAGTTGAATTGGGACACTTACTGACAGTACTTGGTTAAACCACACAGTAAATGCATGACTCTCAAATGCCTTACAAACTCTGCCGAGAAGATAGCGCCAGCGCTTGTCGATTCTATTTTCGCAGGACAACTAAAATCGGAGGTCGGCCAACCGACACTCCTCAAGCCGATGCTAAATGCTTGCGATCTTAGAGAACAGATACATAGATAATTAATTTCTAGATACAGTTTTAGTTTTATTTTTTATTTATTTTTGCCTTAGATGAGGACGGTCATTTAAACCTCCTCCTATATTTTTGTAATAAACTATTTTTAGGATTTAGGTAGTAGTATTTTAACCCCTCTCAAGCATTTAGAGAGGGGTCCCGAAATTTGTCAAAAACGTTTCCTCAGAACATGCACTTCTACACCATCGGAGGAGGTTTTGATGAATGAATGGAACGCGATTTATTGATATCTGTGTTTAATGTCTGCTACTGAAATGCATTTCTGTACTCTTAGTAGATATTGAATTAGGAAGTGATAAATCTATATTGCTAAAGCTCATGAGTAGAACTTGTTATCAATAGTACTTTTATCTCTTAATAATTTCTGTTTGTGTCAATGTAATATTTTATGTTCAGTTATTTATATATGAAGCTTGAATGTTTGAGTTATCATTTAGCACTTTTGTACGGTGATGACTTTTCTGTTTATGCTTAATGAATGGATGACTTATTATGCGATATGCTTCTCACAATTGTTTCAGCGAATTTCTTATACGAAACAATTCATTTTTAACGAATTCTTTTCTCGTAGCAATTGAAAAATATTTATTACCAGTTGTTGTTGGAAACTATTTTAGATCGCATAAGTGAAAAGTTAAATCCCGGGTTAGTTTTAGAGTTAGATATTTCTGTTCATTAGAAGATAATTTCATGTTTTGAATTAGACTTAGATTAAAATCATTTTACTTAGAAATCTTTAGAAAAGGAAACATCAACTCTTATCACACACACACAAATTGGGAAACTGGTCCCATTATCCCCAGTTGGACCCACCATCCCAAACCAAAAAGGAGCTGCTTTCAAGGTCTGGATCGGGTGGGTATCCCCCTTGTTGTAGACCTGATTTTCGGGCCTTCAACATATTTGGCACTAGAAGGAAGGCCCCGAATTGTGAATGGCTAGTAAATCTAAATCTAAATACCATTTTGAGATTAAATCGCCCTCAACATCTCCCTCGACTTCTCCATTGCAGTCCAAATCTTTAAATCCTAAGCGAGAAGTTGAGAAAACAACAACCACTGCCACAAACCCAAACATTTCAGAGAAATCCACTGTCGAACCTCCTGAAGTTGAGTCTTTGATTCATAAACTTCAAGGATTTTCCATATCACCGCAAAAGTCTGAAATATCTCAAGGTAGTGTGACGTCGCAATACAATTCTTCTCATCCTCTTACCAGATTGCAGAGTGAAAAGTTTGGTATCGAACCAACTGAATTACCTCTACCTAAAAGGAAAATAGCAATGAAGACACCTTAAGGGTCTGATAGTGAGACACTTCCATCATCATCATCCATTTCAACTTCTCCATTGCAAATTCAACCATCCACCCCTCCACTTCAAATTGTTGTCCATCAGAGTATTGGAACTATAATATCCACTCCTTCCCAACCACAAGGAACATCTTCTACGCTTTCCTTTGTTAGTAGTTCAATGATGGCTCAAAGCCCATGGAATAATCCAGGGGCAGTCTCAATGCCTGCACCCTTGAGCCAATTACCAGTCCATCCTGAAAATTGGCTGCCTAAGTTTAATCCTGAAGCAGGCATGCTAGCATAAGAACACATAAACAACTTTATGTTATCAATAAATCTAAATGGGGTTACAAATGAAAATGTTGTTGTTAGACTTTTTCCTTATACTTTATAAGCAGTAGCCAGGTCCTGGTATTTTTCATTACCATCAGGGTCCATTACTAGTTGGGACATTTTCCAAGAACAATTCTTGACTAAGTTCGGTGATGATAGATCTACTGCAACATTAATCAACGATCTATTGAATCTTAAGACTGGGTCGAGAGAACCGATCAAAGATTTTAACTCTCGTTTCAACAATCTTTTGAATAAAATTCTGACCGCTTCCAAGCCTAGCGAAGAAGTTCAAAGTGAATGGTACATGTCTGCTTTACCATCCAATGTAGCAATCTTCGTTGATAGGGCTGCCAAGACAACATTGGCCGAAAACATGAAGGAAGCGATAGTGGTAGAAAAACGTATCTTAGCTTTAAAAAAGAAAAACGTTGTTGATGAGAGAAAATCTAAGAAGGTTACTTTTAAAGATGACCCTAAGAAAAAACAATCAAAAGACCCATTTGATTTAGAAGGATTGCAAAAAGTCTTAAAAACCATGTCTAACGAAATGGTTGACATTAAGAGACAAGCAACAGAAACTTCTTCTAAGAAACCCTACAAGCCTTATAGAAAAAATCCCTCAACTAATTCAAAGCCTCCCAATGCTATAACAAATGTTGAATCTGAAGGAGAAGAAGAGGGAGTTTCTAACGAAGAACCTACTGATGAAGATGAAGTTGTTGAGTTACAGGGAATGTGGAACTTCATTCTTCCAGACGAAGAGGATCAAGAGGTATCACCAGCCAGTACCAGAAGTAGAAATCAACTCGATCCTCCACAACCTAGTTCTAAACAGAAGAGCGCAAGCTCGACATCTAAAGATAAAGTTGCAGGTAAGAAATCATTACCTAAAGCGACTCAAACAAACTCAGTCTAATCTGATACACCAACTCCATCTAAAACACTGATTGTTTCTGATGAGATGGAATATAATATCGTTGAAGATATGAAGAAGACTAGGGCTAACATTACTTTTCCTGAACTGAGCAAATTGAAACATCAACAGAAGCTACTTTTAAAAGAGTTACATGCAATACCCGTTGCACCTCTTCCTGCTACTATAATCTCGCAAGATTCTCATGAGATGGGAAGACCTCCAACTAATATGGCAAATAAAGTTGATCCAAATGATATTTCTTTAATTAGAGGTAGGTAAAAATCCTATACTCCTCCATTCCTTCTCACTTACGAAATCTTCAATAAAAACTTGCATAATTGTTTGGTAGATTTAGGAGCTTCATCTAATATTTTGCCTAAAACAATATGCACAAAGTTAAATGTCTAACCTCAAAAATCTGCAGTATGCATAGTTCAGCTGGACCAATCGCAGGTTGAAGTAATTGGTGAACTAAATAAAGTTACCATAAGGTTGTCATTTAATCCAAAGGTATGTCAAGTAATTGATATTCTAGTTGCAGACATTCCCGAATTTTATGGTTTAATTCTTAGTAGGGATTGTTTTGAAAATCTTCATGGATACTTTGCAACCGACTGGTCACACATGTTGCTCCCTTACAATGGTAAACCAAATCAGATAAAGGTTGAGCAAGAAAGAGACCAAAAATACATAGTGACGGAATTGGAAGGAGAAAATGAACCTGTAGCATATAGCAACAATATAATTGGCAACTATTCTGTTGACTCTTTATTAGGAAATTTTAATGCTCATACTTCGCCTTACTTAGAACATTATGTTCTGTCTCAAGTAGAAAATTTTTCTCAAACAGATAATTCTAAATGTGTTAATTTTATAGATAATCCTGTAAATACTTCTTTATTTTGGAAATTATTTTTCGATGGTTCTAAGTCTAATGATGGAGCACGAGCAGGATGTGTACTAGTTAGTCCAGAGGGGAATAAAACTATGCTAACATGTAGACTCGAGTTCAATTGCACAAACAACACTGCAGAATACGAAGCTCTAGTCCAAGGTCTTTACAAGGCAATCAGACTAGATGTCAAGTATCTACAAGTCTTTGGAGACTCTGAGATTGTTATTAAATAGGTATGAAATACTATACATTGTCTATCAGGTCATTTAAAACATTATCAATCTTTAGTTCAAGATCTGACTGAACATTTTATAGCCTTAAATATTTCATCCATTCCCAGACTCCAAAATGCTAGTGCTTACCTCCTGGCTAATGTAGCTTCCAAGCTCATTCCCTCAGAAGACTATAGCCCAGATAGATTCCCAATCAAATTAATCTTTAGGCCCTCCATCCCTGATAATGTTACCAACTGGAGAATTTTTAATGATGACCCTGATATTGTAAGTTTCCTGACATCAGAAGGATCTTACACTAATCAGATAATTGATGAAGACCAACATGACAAGTAGCTACAACAAGAAAGCACTAATAATGCTATACCAAAATCTGTAGTCAAGTTAGAAGACCTATATAATTTGAAAGATCGATTTAAAAGGTCTACTAATTCAAAACTTCAGAGTTCAACTCTGAACTATGAATTAGTAAATCTAGGAACTGATACCAAGCCACAAAATATCAACCTAGGTCTTGGCCTAGCCCTAGAAGAAAAATTAGCATTTGTTCGGCTCCTGAAACAGTATAAAAGTGTCTTTGCCTGGAATTACGATGACCTTAAGATTTATGACACTTCAATCATTCAGCATACTATCTCGATGATAGTTGATGAAAAACTTGTCCAGCAAAAGCTAAGGAAGATCCATCCTAATCTGGGAAGTCAGATTAAATCTGAGCTCAATAAATTATTGAAAACCAAAATTATGTTTCCTGTTCGACATTCAAGATGGGTTTCCAACTTGGTTCCAGTTAGAAAGAAAAATGGAGACATTAGAATTTGTATTGACTTTCGAAAACTTAACAAAGCCTGCCAAAAGGATAATTTTCCCCTGCCTCCTATGGAACAAATATTGCAAGCGGTTGCAGGATCAGAATTAATGTCCTTTTTAGATGGTTTCTCTGGCTACAACCAAGTTTTGGTTCATCCTGATGATCAACTAAAAACCACATTCAGAACCAAATGGGGTACTTATGCATATCAAAAGATGCCTTTTGGTCTGATTAACGTTGGCGCCACATTTTAAAGGGCCATGGATATCACATTTAAGGGATTAGTAAACAAATTAGTGGTGATTTACTTGGATGATATAACAGTATATTCTAAAAAATGTGGCAATCACCTCAGAGACTTAAAGTAGATTTTCCAACGTTGTCAAAGGTATGGAATTTCACTTAACCCAAAAAAGTCCTTTTTGGCATTAAGTGAAGGAAAATTTCTTGGATTTATAGTGTCAAAATCTGGAATCCATATTGATCCCAATAGAATTAAGGAAATTTCCGAAATATCCTTACCACATAATAAGAAAGCCATGCAATCCTTCCTTGTCCAGATTAATTTTGTTAAAAGATTTGTTCCAGACTTCTCAAGGATTGTGTCACCATTACAAGCAATGATCAAGAAGAATTCACTCTTCAAATGGGGCCAAGAAGAATATGAAGCGTTTAATCTGATTAAGCAAGTGATTGTTAATGCCCCATCCTTAGCAACTCCAAATTTTTCCGATCCATTTATTTTTGTATACATTTTCCTCTGATAAATCATATGCTGCAATTCTCACTCAAGCCAATCAAGACAAGGTGGAAGCCCCAATTTCCTTCTTTAGTTCAAATTTGCAAGGGGCCGAATTAAATTATTCTAACATTGAGAAACAAGCTTATGCTGTTTTCAAAGCGATAAAAAATTTTAGACCCTTTCTTCTTAAAACCCATACAAAGATCATACTACCGTTTCCAGCAGTAAGAAATCTTTTAGTACAAAAAGACGTGGGTGAAAAGAGAGCAAATTGGGTCACTACCTTACAAGAATATGATGCTGAGATCAAGCCAACAGATATCGTAAAAGGTCAAGGCTTTTGCAAAATGTTGGCTGGAGCATCACTTATTTCTGAAATACCATCTCTTGATCAAGAAGTACAAATGTATGAGGTAAGCCTAAATGATATTGAATCGAGATATGTTGATATCATATTTTATCTAATGAACGGATATGCTCCTTCAAATATGAATTATACAAAGAAAAGGGTCCTAATATTAAAAGCTAAACAGTATCAACTCGTAAACGATATACTTTTTAGGATCAATTATGATTTTGTTCTCCTTCGATGTCTTGAGAAATCTGAAGCTGAAAAGGTTTTGCAGGAACTCCATGATGGACCAGCAGGTGGACATTATGCGGGAGATGCTAAGCACATAAAATTTTGCACACAAGATACTATTGGCCTACACTATTTAAAGATCCACATAGCTATGTAAGGAAATGTCAAGTTTGTCAAACTGTTGTTGGAAGACAGAAGAAACCATCATTGCCTTTGCAACCAGTCAATATCGATCAACCCTTTGATTAATGGGGATTGGATATAATAGGTGAGATCATTCCTCACTTTTCTAAACAGCATAGGTATATCCTTACAATTGCAGATTATTTTACTAAATGGGTAGAAGCAGTTTCACTCAAGACAGCTAATGTTGAACACATCATTGATTTCATAGATCAGTTCATAATTACCAGGTTTGGTTTACCCTCTGCTTTAATGTTTGATAATGCATCATATTTTTCTGGCAATGATATGACTGAATTTGCAGTTAAAAGAGGTTTTAAGCTTAAATATTCTGCCAATTATTACCCACAAGGGAATGGGTTGGCCGAATCAACGAATTAAAACTTAATGAGAATCATTAAACTATCCATGGATCAGAATCATAAAAATTAGCAGAAATATTTGATGTATGCTCTTTGGGCAGACCGAATAACACAGAAAGCCTCCATTGGCACTTCTCCCTTTAATTTAGTTTATGGGAAAGAAGTAGCTCTCCCAACTCATCTAGCAATTCCTTCTTTGGCCTTAGTTCAATTTATTGACGAAACACCAACTTCATCTTTACAACTAAGACAATTGCAGATCATTAAGCTAGAAGAACAACGAGAATAAGCTAAAATCACACATGCTCATCATCAAGCATTAGTAAAGGCTTCCTTCGATTCAAACATGGTATCTAGGAAGGATTTTCAAATTGGAGATTTAGTATTGAAATGGGATAAGGCTCACGAAGAAAAAGGAAAACATTCTAAATTCCAACAAATGTGGCTTGGACCATTCCAAATTCTTGAAGTCATAAGTCCATCAAATTTTATGTTGTAAGATTTAGCAGGGAAAAGAGAATCTTTACCTATTAATGGGAAAATCCTTAAAAAATACTTTCCATAGAAGATGACCTCTTCTATTTTTTGTAAATTATTGTTTATAGCTTTATTTTGAAAATAAAACAGGTTGTAGATGGCTACCTTTGGAATTCACGAAAAAGATTAGTGTTTCTTTTAGATTTTTTTTTTCGCTTGTATAAATAGAACTGATTTGGAAAATCGATCATTTATTGCAAGATACAATCAAATGCTATAAGCCTGGAAATGTTACTAGTTTCATCCTTATGAATTTTGATAAAATAACCTTTAGTGGGAATTTGTTTTATATCAGTCAATGAAAAGCATCAATAAAAAAACAAAGGTTTTCTGTGGAAGCGTTGTCTCCAAAAACTCTATAATTGTCGTCCAGAGCTATTCTTAAGGAACCAATGACTTCCTCCCCACCTAGGAAATTACGAGTTTCAAGGAGTAATCCAATGATACACTATAGACTTAAAGAATAAGAGGTCTCATTATGAGCCGACTTATCATGATCATAGATATTATAACTTGCTGACATTGCCAAAACTACATACCAAAATAGGGCAATGACTCAAGATTGTTGCAATCAAAAGACAAGGGGTCTCATCATGAGCCAGCTTGTTCAGCAAAGTTATAAATCAAGTGAATGGAACTATCATAATTTGGCTACCAAACCAAGACATTGTTCTTTAAGAATTAAAAGAAAACAAAAGCAATAAGTGTGGATATGGATTTACCTTTGAAAATTGTATATTTCTCCATGTAGGATACAGGATCATTGCTGGGTAACAGGTAACCCTGTCGAGGCTATGAACACTTGCTGGTAGCAGAGGCTCTACCTACGACAAATGAGCATACTTAAAACTGATCTACAGAGAAGTCTTTGTTTTTATCTTTATAAACTAAGTAGTGGCTGATGTAAATACAATTACTTTGGGAAGAAAATAATCAGAGTTAACACGAAAGAAAAAACAACCATTAATGGCTGAAAGCATGATGCACTTTATACTTCTATAATAAAGTTTGATTTTCCATAAAACTTTTCTGTTTTGGAAGTTTAGAAAATTCAAAAGATAGTAAGAGAATACTAGTTCTTCCTAGTGAATCGCCAATTGTTGTGGCCAGCAACAACCCCCCTTTTATTTAGCATTAGTAATAAAACTAAATAAATGGGGTTCCCTTTGAATAAAAATACTATCATTAGCTTAGGAAAATACCCAAAACCCAAAAAACTTAAGTTTTATGATAAATTTCGAATAAAATCATTATCTTAACAATAAAACATCGCATCGCAAAGGGTAATGGAGGACATAATATAAACAAGCTTTCGAAATTGCGAAAATGCGATGCGAGATCGCACGCCTTAAAGACTCATCACGCATCGTGGATTTCATATGCCGCAAATATCACCTAAGATAAAATATCCTGATCCAGCGAAATGCGATAAGGGATCTCGCAAATCGCATCTCGCAGATGCATAAGGTAATAAATGAATGTTAACAAAAAGGATTAGTGATTTGCAATATTGCAATCTGCGATATTGCGAAGCAAATCGCAAAATCGCTTTATCGCAGATCAACAGGGCTCATTATTCAATCAAGTATTTCTCGCAATCTGATACCGAGTTATGGGCATTAATGTCAACTTAGTGGTTAGTTGATGGTCATTTATGAGAAAAGATTTAGATTTGATCAAAAGGTTGTTTCACGTAGAGTGATATATTTGATATGATTTCAGAATTAAGAGCTTTCCCGTCACCTTATCTCTTACCATTATTCTTTCTTTACTTTAAAAACTTGCAGGAGCGGCAAGCAGAATAATATACGCAGTAGTGTGCAAAACGTAATGGGAAAGAAGGGAAAAGCTCTGGTTGTTGAGGAAAGAGAGATGACGCCTTTATTCACAGACACCACCTGTACCAGAGATGTCGGCATATCTACTTGGGAAGGCATGTACAGTCTGCTCAAAGAAGAAAACCCTAGAATTATGGAAGTTGGAGCAACAGCAAACTCACGCGGGTCATCTGAAGCATCAATTACTGAACTTGCATGTTCATTCCTACACCGAATAGCGACAGGGCCTAAGATACTTCCATATACAGATATGGTTAAGTGGGTATTAGACAACGTTGATATAATAGATAGACAGTTCAAGTCTCAGAGCCAAGAGCTGATTGGGTCATTTACCCCACAAGATTTAAGGCTTATGTATCATTTACCAGAGCCGCAGGCAAGCTACAACAAACAGTTCATGGAGAAGTTCGCCAAAGAAAACCAAGTCTTGGTGGAGTGCACCAAGAACTGGTCGGCAAAGGAAGAACCATTGAAAAAAGACAAACATGGTATGTACAGTACTGGTTCCCTCTCCTCCCCGTATTGTTTTGCTGTTGCTATGCTATGTAGGCTATTTCGAAAGCCTAATATCAATAATGTTTCACCCGATTGGCTACCCCTATTAAATGCAGCCACCAACGCCACTATTATGGATTGGGCCCTGATATTGTCTGATAATTTAGCCTCGGCTATTTGGAACTACCGGGCCAAAAGAACTACCTCTCAGAGGATTTATCCTCCTTTCTTTTTAGCTGCTTATGTTATGGATGCAATCTGTTATGTTTCTAAATTTCCTATAATGGGTTGGAAGTGGACCATACACAATTCCTTGCCCATTCACGTCTACCATAAGGAATTGTGGGATTTCAAGTTTACCCCATATTTTTATAGAATTTGTCATGGATTTATGTTACCTCTTCATAAAATGTTGTATAATAAGGACGCCCCAAGATTTTCCCTCGAAGCAGAAGTTGATATTCTCCTTGTCGGAAGATGGTTTCGAGAAGAATTTTTCACCTATGTCAGAATATTTGGAATCATTTCTTCCCCTCATGTGCTACCCTTATATGTTCCTGATAAGTTATTGGCTCGAGAAATTTCCTACCAGACCTGTGGGGTGGGAGGAATGAGCAAAGAGTTGAAAGACAAGAAGGCGGCCATCTGGCTGCAATTTCCTGTGGCCTGTGGGGCCTTTTCACTGTTTGATTTAGGTCATGCATTCAAAGAGGTAGACAATATGCTGAGTCTATGACTGTTCAAGTTTCTAGGGAGACAATTTGACCCCTTTGATGTCATTAAGAATTTTACTATTGCTGTCAAGATAAAAGTATTTTCTAAAGAAGATGATCTTTTTTATGATATCTTCCAACAGAAAAGCACACTGAAAGAAGTTTTGCATATTGATCAAATTCAATTTCCCCCAGTAGAATTCCAAGAATTCAAATTGTACAGAGAAAGGAGACTAGGAAACATCCCCTTGGATAAGTTACGCTTAGAACCAATAAGGGAGCTAACTCCTAGTATCAGTTTAAGTGGAAGTTTGGGTACAGAAAAGTCCAGGTCTAAGTCTAGGAAAGAATCACCAAAACACTCTAAACGGTCTGAGAGCGACCATAATAAAAGTGAAGGGTTAGTTAGAGATATTGCCCAATCTAAAAAGTGCCTAGAGCAACAGGTCTTGACTACACCACAGGTAAAGGTTCCCCCTCCCCTCATCCAACCACCAAAGCCAGTGAGAACTGAGCTGGATAAAGAGTGGGAAACATTCAATGAATTGATTAATACTGAGGAGTAGAACATGAAGACACCTGAGAATACAGTGCAGACAATGACAGATATGGTCATTGGAACAGTGAGCAATGCTCCAAAAATGGAGCATATTCCCATTACCCCATCGTCTGAAATCATGCTCAAGATAGAGGAGATTCCTCCTCTAGATGTATTTTATAGTCTGCAGCACAAGGTAGTGGTAAGAAGACAAAGAAAGAAACAGAAGTTAGACAGCATGCTCTCACCTGAGGTAGAGCAGTTAGATGTCCTTTGGCGAGACCCTACAACTGACCCTACTGAAAATCTGACTAAGTTATCCCAGATCGCAGGAGCCTATGCTTCTGCTACCATTGATAAAGCATCCGAGATACAACAATTACTTAAGGATAGAGAGGAACAAATCCAAGTTTTGCAGCAACAGCTACAGCAGGTTAGTGCCAACTGAGAAGCAAATGAGAACCTAGAAAAATTACAACAAGATTTTCAACAAATGCAACTGGGGTATAAGAACAATTTGGTTGAAAAGGAAAATCAATTACAGACTATGCTAGAATTGCATAGAGAAGACACCAAAATTACAGAGTTTGTCTCAGAAGCCCTTGCCTTAAACCACCAACTCTTGCAACAACAAGAGGCATTATGCCAAAGAATATCGCAATGGAGTTCCCATTGCGAGATAAGTGATAAAATTACAAATCAATTCGTGGATTTGTGACTAGATTATGATTTGATTGATAAAATAATATCTGGTTATTCTAAATGGCAGGAATCAGATGAAGGGAAGAAAGCAGGCTTGCTCAGAATCCATGAAGCCCACAAATAAGTGCTTTTCCATAAGTGGGACGCACAGATTAAAAAGGAAGAATAGGCAGCAGAGGAAGCAGTGACCGCGACTAACAACGTCATTGACTGTGTCAATGAAAATCTTTATAGAGCAAACCTGATATCAGAAACCGCTCCAGGATTTCTCCCAAAGGCGCAACAACTGCAGACAAGTTGGAGACAAAAAGTTGAGGAAAAGACAGAGTCCATCTAGAATTTAACCAAGTTGAATTGGGACACTTAGTGGTAGTACTTGCTTAAACCGCACAGTCAATGCATGACTCTCAAATGCCTTACAAACTCTACTGGGAAGATAGTGCCAGCACTTGCTGATTCTGTTTTCGTAGGACAACTAAAATCAGAGGTCAGCGAACTGACGCTCCTTAAGTCAATGTTAAATACTTACGATCTTAGAGAACAGATACATAGATAATTAATTTCTAGATACATTTTTAGTTTTATTTTTGATTTATTTTTGCCTTGGATGAGGATGGTCATTTAAACTTCCTCCTATATTTTTGTAATACACTATTTTTAGGATCTAGGTAGTAGTATTTTAACCCCTCTCAAGCATTTAGAGAGGGGTCCTGAAATTTGTCAAAAACGTTTCCTCAGAACATGCACTTTTGCACCCTCGGAGGAGGTTTTGATGAATGAATGGAATGAGATTTATTGATATTTGTGTTTAATGTCTGCTACTGAAATGCATTTCTATACTCTTAGTAGATATTGAATTAGGAAGAGATAAATCTATGTTGCTGAAGCTCATGAGTAGAACTCGTTATCAATGGTACTTTTATCTCTTAATAATTTATGCTTATGTGTCAAAGTAATATTTTATGTTCAGTTATTTATATATGAAGCTTGAATGTTTGAGTTATCATTTGGCACTTTTGTACGGTGATGACTATTTTGTTTATGCTTAATGTATGAATGACTTATTATGTGATATGCTTCTCACAATTGTTTTGGCTAATTTATTATACAAAACAATTCATTTTTAACGAATTATTTTCTTGTAGCGATTGAATAATCTTTATTATCAATTGCCATTGGAAACTATTTTAGATCGCATAAGTGAAAAGTTAAATCCCGGGTTAGTTTTAGAGTTAGATATTTCTGTTCATTAGAATATAATTGCTTGTTTTGAATTAGACTTAGATTAAAAGCATTTTACTTAGAAATCTTTAGAAAATGAAACATCAAATCTTATCACACACACACAAATTGAGAAATTGGTCCCATTATCCCCAGTCGAACCCACCATCCCAAATGGAAAAGGAGCTGCTTTCAAGGTCCAGACCAGGTGGGTATCCCCCTTGTTGTATACTTGATTTTCGGGCCTTCAAAAACTTCATAAATAAATAAAGAAAAAACAAATAAATTATTTAATTTGATTTATTTTCATATTATAATTTATTATTTATTTATTACATCATATATTTTAATATAAACTAAAATATTTATAAGAGTTAATACATTAATGTTTTTACAATTTTATAATAAAATAAGACATTATATAACAAAAGGATTCTTAGAAATTACAAAGGTAAATGTTTTTTAATTAGCTTTAAATAAAGAAAAAAAAAATAAAAATTATTAAATTTGATTTATTTGATTATTGAAATTATTATCTATTTAATCAAATTTATTTGTTTAAATATAAATTAGAAACATTTAATAATTTATATATAATTTTTTATAATTTTATTAACAACATATATATAAAATTTAAATATTATATATAGTATTCACAAATTAACACAAAAAATTAATTAAAGTTATAGTTGCAATTTCTTTATAATAGTTTTAACAATAGATTACTATTCATTTGAATAATAAAAATTTATCTTAAGGTATTTTATTTTTTTTGCAAAGAAACTGTATTGGAAAAATGTTGGCAGTTTAATTAACTTGTAATTATGTTTACATATTTTTCAAAAATGTGCACCAAAAACCTCATTAGAAATGTCTTCTTAGCATAGTGATGCAGTAAAATTCACCTCTTCCTGCAATACCCACTTCCATGCACCTGCAATCTTAGCTTAATATATGAGGCGAGAAGCATCAAATGAGGCCATATGTAAAACATGCTCACAACCAAAGTTTTATTCCTAATAGCTAACACTCATTTGATGACATTCCTAATTAATTTTAAATAAGATAATCTAACTCTCAACTCTCTAACAATTCACACAAAATGATCCCCTTCAATGAGTTCATGCAAACTCAAATTAATGTTTTCAAGCAAACTGAAAGCATTTAATATAACACAATATAATACAAGGATTCATACACAGAACCTTTGGCAAATTTGCATTTTCATTAACAAAGAAAATTTGTACATGCATAACCTCATAATCATACATTTCTCTCTTTGCGTGATAAGTAGAATTAAGAAATGCAATAGATTTTCTAAATATTAAAAGTACTCCATAAATCACTCCATAACTCAAATTTTCCAAAAGCCTAAAATCACTCCATAAATCATCAATAAATCACTCCATAAATCATATTTTTCTAAATTCTAAAATCACTCAATCTATCCCTAGAATCTCTCATGCTTTTCAAGGTAGATTTGTTTTCTTCCTTATGGAGAAAATATCACCTGTCCATAGATTTTGTAAAACTATGACTCATTAGTTCTAAAAATGATAAAATATACCAACCTGAAAAATACAATGTATTTACATATGGAAGAATATAAATTCTTCTCAAAATCACTCAATCTATCCCTACAATCTCTCATTCTTTTCAAGGTAGATTTGTTTTTTCCTTATGGAGAATATATCACCTATCCATAGATTTTATAAAACTATGACTCATTAGTTCTAAAACTGATAAAATATACCAACTTGAAAAATACAATGTATTTACATATAGAAGAATATAAATTCTTCTTAGAAATGAAGACCCCATTTTTAAGCTTTTTCACATCAAAGATTTAATGGCTTGGAAGCTCGAATGTTCTTACATCAAACTCCCAAGGTAGAAATAATTCATGACCTCCTGGTCACGTGTCATTAACTTTTGAATCCTCCTATATCCCACTTTTGCATTATAGTTGGTCAGCCATCTCATCATGTTGTTGTTCAATTGCTTCATCTTTTGTCACCCTTCTTTCTCCTAATCTCCAAATCTTATATTGTAGTATTCCATTTACCTTGTTGATGATTTCTTGTACAGTCAATTTCTGTCTACTGTTGACTACCTTCTTCACATTAGTGTACCTTTTCCGGGGTACTTTCATCATCAACCTTGTCAGTTTCTCAATTTCCATGTCCAACCAGTTCTTACTTTATCAGAAGTTACTACTGTTGTTGTCCACTATTTGCATCATTATTTCCTCTAATATGTCACTATTCGGTGACACAATAATTTTCTTCTTCTCTTCATTTGAGTGTTTCTCATTCACATCTCTTTCTAAAAATTTCTCTAGAAACCTCATTTCATCTTCCTTTAGAACAAAATTCAAGTTTTGTCCATTGTTTTCCATATCCGTGATAATGTTAAAAGATTGTGCCCCTTCATTATTTGTGTAATCTACAAATACACACAAATTATTATTGTCAAAATCATAAGGCCTTCTGGCCTCATTTGATGCTTTTGGCATCATTCCTCCATTGTCATCACCACCATCCTCACTAAGGATTTCTCCATGCTTAGGTTCACATATATGAATTTTTTCCTCGTACTCTGCTACCCTGACTTCTTCCTTTAACCTATCATAACTTGTCATGGTTGCATTTTATTCATTATATGGCTTTGGGTTATTCAACCTAAAAACTCCAATTCTGCTACAACATTTCCCATGTTTACCTTGTTGTAGTCTTGCATAGTTTCTTTCACAATTACTTGTACTTCATTAGTTGAAGTGTTTCCAAGACAACTCTCTATTCTCTGCACATTCTCATCCTTTTCTTCACGAAGGACTGGTCCTTATTCTGGTTCACAAATGCAAACCTCCATCTCGTCCACCTTGAGTTCTCTTTTCCTTTGTTGAATGCTTAACTTGTGTTTAAACTTCACCTACAACCTATGCCACTTCACCTTTTTCGGCATCACCCATCCACACTTTGGTCTTTAACATATTTTTGTAGTAACTCCATAAGCACATCTAACCGTGCCTTCACCTTAGCCATCTATTTCTCAAATTCCCCATTCTTCATCTTCCTCATGCCAACTACTTTGGCATTTTCTTTAAACTGATTATGACTTCTCACTTAACCCTTGACATGCTATCAATAAACATTGTCACTTCCTTATTTAGTGAACTCTCCTTTTCCAATTGTGGGTTGCAATCTATCCAACACCTCACCAATCTATCTCCTCTAAACTTGGCCAATTTTCTCTAGACTTGAACCTTGTTTCTGAGCCCTCCTTTCTATCTTGGTCGTTGCATATACCTTACTCACTTACTGAGATCTTCTGCTTTTCCTCTTCCTCTTCAACAATTCATCTTATTGTTGGGTTATGTCACAATTCCTTCTATTGAGAACTCTACTTTCTCCCTCTTCCTCTGTCACAACTACACTTGCTATAATGGCTACTATCTACAACTTCCCTTCTCCACTACCTACAAACACAATTTCTTTACGAAAAAAATTAATATAAAACACGATCATATCCATCTCCAGCTCTCTTCTCTAAAGAGAAAACCAACTCTGATATCACTTGATCCAGGATATTCACCTCTTCCTACAATGCCCACTTCTATGCACCTGCAATGTTAACTTAATATATGACCAAGCTAAGTATGCAATATTACCCATATGTAAAAAATACTCATAAGAAAAGTTTTATTCCTGATCACCAAAGCTCATTTAATGACATCCCCAATTACTTTTAAATAAGTTAATATAACTATCACCTGTCCAACAATTCACACAAATTGCCCCACTTCAATGAGTTCATGCAAACTCAAAGAATTTAACATAACACAATATAATACAAGGAATCATACACAGAACCTTTGACAAATCTTCATTTCCATTAACAAAGAAAAGTTGTACATGCATAACCTCACATTCATACACTTCTCTCTTGGCCTCATCCCGCATTCATTTGTCCATTAGTTCTCATTTCCCATAGGTTTATAATATGTATAATTAAGAAATGAAATAACTTTTCTAAATCCTAAAAGTAATCCATAAATCACTTGATAACTTAGATTTTCCTAAATCCTAAAATTACTCCATAAATCATCAACAAATCGCTCCATAAATCATATTTTTATAAATTCTAAAATGACTCAATCTATCCCTCGAATCTCTCATACTTTTCAAAGTATATTTGTTTTTTACTTATGGACAAAATCTCACCTATCCATAGATTTTCTAAAACTATGACTCATTAGTTATAAAACTAATAAAATATACCAAATTGGAAAATACAATTTATTTACATATAGAACAATATAAATTCTTCTAAAAAATCAAGACCCCAATTTTAAGCTTTTTCACATCAAATATTTAATGGCTTGGAGGCTCTAATTCTCATGCATTAGACTCCCTAGATAGAAATAATTCATGAGCTCATCGTGATGTGTAGCTGGCCAGCCATCTCCTCATGTTGTTTTTCAATTGCTTCATCTTTTGTCACCCTTCTTTCTCCTAGTCCCCAAATATTATATTGTAATCTTCCATTTACCTTGTTGATGATTTCTTGTACAGTCAATTTCTGTCTACTATTGACTACCTTCTTCACATTAGTGTACCTTTTCCTAGGTACTTTCATCACCAACCTTCTCAATTTCTCAATTTCCATGTCCAACCAGTTCTTACTTTACTAGAACTTACTATTTTTGTTGTCCATTTGTTGCATCATTCTTTCCTCTTCTATGTCACTATTGTGTAACACTTTAATCTTCTTCTTCTCTTCATTAGAGTGTTTCTCATTCAAATCTCTTTCTAAAAAAATTCTCTAGAAACCTCATTTCATCTTCCTCTAGAACAAAAATCAAGTTTTGCCCATTGTCTTCCATATCTGTGATAGTGTTTAATGATTGTGCCCCTTCATTGTTTGTGTAACCTTCAAAGACACTCAAATTATTATTTTCAAAATCATAAGGCCTTTTGGCCTCATTTGATGCTTTTGGCATCATTCCTCCATCGTCATCACCACCATCCTCACTAAGGATTTCTGCATGCTCAAGTTCACATATGTGAATTGTTTCCTCATACTCAGCTACCCTAAGTTCTTCCTTCAACCTATCAGAACTTGTCATGGTTCCATTTTCTTCATTATATGGCTTTGGGTTATTCAACCTAAAAACTCCAATTATGATGCAACATTTCCCATGTTTACTTTTCTGTAGTCATGCATAGTCTCTTTCACAATTCTTTGTACTTCATTAGTTGAAGTGTTTCCAAGGAAACTCTCTATTCTATGGACATTCTCATCCTTTTCTTCACCAAGGACTACTCCTTATTCTAGTTCACAAATGCAAACCTCCATCTCCTCCACCTTGAGTTCTCTTTTCCTTTGTTGAATACTTAACTTGCGCTTAAGCTTCACCTACAACCTATGCCACTTCACCTTTTTTGGTAGCACCCATCCACACCTTTGGTATTTAACATCTTTTTTGTAGTAACTCCATAAGCACATTTAATCGTACCTTTACCTTAGCCATATATTTATCAAATTCTCCATTATTCATCTTCCTCATGCAACTACTTTGGCGTTTTCTTTAAACTGATTATGACTTCTCATTGAACCCTTGACATGATTGTCAATAAACATTGTCACTTCCTTATTTCATGGACTCTCCTTTTCCACTTGTGGGCTGTAATCTAGCGAACACCTCACCAAGATATCTCCTCTAAACTTGGCTAATGGTTTACTTCACTTGAACCTTCTTTCTGAGCACTCCTTGCTCTCTTTCTTGTTGCATATACCTTACTCAATTACTGAGAACTTTCGTTTCTCCTCTTCCTCCTCAACAATTCATCTTGTTGTTGGGTTATGTCATAATTCCTTCTCTTGAGGACTTTGCATGCTCCCTCTTCCTCTATCACAACTACACTTGCTATAATGGTTACTATTTACAAGTTTCCTTCTCCACTACCTACAAACACAAATTCTTTATGACAAAAATTAATATAAAACATGATCATATCCATCTTTGACTCTCTTGTCTGAAGAGCTAACCAACTTTGATATCACTTGATGCAGGAAAATTCACCTCTTCCCTCAATGCCCACCTCTACGCACCTACAATCTTAACTTAATATGTGACTAAGCTAAGCATGAAATATTACCCATATGTAAAACATGCCCATTACAAAAGTTTTATTCCTAATAGCCAACACTCATTTAATGACATCCCCAATTACTTTTAAATAAGATAATATAACTCTCACCTCTCCAACAATTCACACAAATTGCCCCACTTCAATGAGTTAATGCAAACTCAAATTAACACTTTCATGCTAACTCAAATAATTTAGTATAACACAATATAATACAAGGAGTCATACACAAAACGTTTGGCAAATCTTCATTTCCATTAACAAAGAAAAGTTGTACATGCATAACCTCACAATCATACATTTCTCTCTTGGCCTTATTCCACAGTCATTTGGCAATTAGTTCTCGTTGTCCGTAGGTTTATAATAAGTATAATTAAGAAATGCAATAGCTTTTATAAATCCTAAAAGTAATCCATAAATAACTCCATAACTCAGATTTTCCTAAATCGTAAAATTACTCCATAAATCATCAATAAATGGCTCCATAAATCATATTTTTTTATATTCTAAAATCATTCAATCTATCCCTATAATATCTAATGCTTTTCAAGGTATATTTGTTTTTTCCTTACGGAAAAAATCTCACTTATCCATAGATTTTCTAAAAATATGACTCAATAGTTATAAAACTCTTAAAATATACCAAATTGGAAAATAAAATTTATTTACATATAGAAGAATATAGATAGAGATAGAGATCAAGAAATACAATTTATTTACATATAAATAGAGATGAAGAAATTTAATGGTCAGAGTTTTGAGTTGTGGAAACTCAAGATAGAGGATCTCTTGGTGGATAAAGAGCAGTGGATCACAGTAGATACAAGTACTAAACCAATGACAATGTCAGGTGAACACTGGGGGAAGTTGGATCGGAAAGAAAAGTGAAGAATATGATTTTGTATCTCAGATTCAATATTGTTGAATGTGTCAAGGGAAGCTAGGACAAAGGCTTTGTGGGAAAAGTTAGGGACTTTGTACAATTCTAAATCTCTGGTGAACAAACTCTTCCTATGGAAAAAGTTGTATAACCTGAGGATAAAGGATCGAGACTCAATGAGAGAGCATCTGAATACCTTTAATACTATGGTAAGATAGTTGTTATATGTTGATATTAAAATTTCAGATGAAGATAAGTGTGTCAATTTGTTGTGTTCTCTACTAGATTTGTGGGATACTCTGATTGTTACAATAGGTAGCAATACAACTACCTTGAAGTTTGATGAAATAGTCTCATCCTTGTTTTCAGAGGAGATGAGACAGAAAAATATGGAGGGTCAGAATGGAGATGCATTGTCTATACGAGGAAGGTCCCAGAACTGAAACAAAAATAATTCTTCAAGTGGGAGATCTAAATCTAGAGGGAGATCTAAATATCTAGGAAAACATGTAAAGGTGTGCTGGAAATGTGGAAAGGAAGGAAACTTAAAAAATGACAATGGATATAAATCTCTTGAGAAAGGAAAGGGATCTGAGGATTCTCCTTCTAAAGAGGCGAAAACCACTTTAGATAAAGGTGGGGATGTGTACTTGGCTTCTTCTTCAAGTACACATGTAGATCATGAGGCATGGTTGTTTGACTCAGTTGAATCCTTTAACTTCACTCCCCATAGGGAGTGGTTTTGTGAATATGAGAAATATTATGGTGGTGATGTCTTCTTAGGAAATGACAGGAAGGCTAGAATCGTCAGACATGGAAAATTCAAGTTCAAGTTGCAAGGTGGAAGGATCAGAACACTTCTGGGTGTTCTGCATATTCTTGCATTAGCCAGAAATCTGATTTTTGTAAGCACGTTGGATGATGCAGATGTAAAAATAGTGTTCGAGAAAGATACCTACAAGATGGTTTGAGGAGCAACTGTATTGATGCGGGGAGTTTGGACTGGAACTTTGTACAAACTTCTGGGTAGCACTGTTATTGATCGGTGCAATAGTTTTGTGGTTCCTGAAAGTGGAGCAGAAAACCTTGTTGTCTTTAGAGAAAAGACCATGCTATGGCATCAAAGGCTTGGAAATATTGGAGAGTAGGGCCTTCTAATACTTCATGGTAATGGTATGGTATAAGGTATGTGGTAATTGCTCTCTGGATTTCAATTTTTGTGAACATTGTTTATATCGGAAGCAGAATTGGGTGAATTTCCTCTCTCATGCTAAGAGGGCAAAAGGGATATTAGAGCTTGTGCACCATGATGTGTTTGGATTGGTGTCATTTCCATCGTTGGGTAAGTATGTGTACTATGTATAATTCATAGATGACTTCTCAAGGAATACATGGATATATTTCCTTGGGAAGAAATCTGAAGTTTTTGACAAGTTTGAAAGAATTTAAGGCTCTCGTGGAAAACGAAACAGAGAAGAAGATAAAGATGTTGAAGACAAATAACGATGGAGAGTTATGTAAGAAGGAATTTGAAGAGTTCTATAAGAAGTGTAGTATAGCACAACATAAGACTACTCCATACACACCTCAACAAAATAGAGTTGCAGAAAGAATGAACAGGATGTTGATGGAAAATGCAAGAAGCATGCTTAGTGGTGTCGGGTTAGGAAAGGAATTATGGGCAGAGGCAGTGGAGACTACATGTTACCCAGTTAATCGATCACCTTCATCAGCGTTGGAGGATAAGTCTTCACATGAAGTATGGATTGGTAAGAAACCCTCTCTTTCACATCTGAGGGTATTTGGTTGTGATGCATATGTACACATTCCAAAGGAGAAAAGAACCAAGTTGGATAGTAAATCTGAAAAGTGCATCTTTATTGGATATAACGATGGTTTAAAAGGTTATAAGATTTGAAACCCAGAAACAAGTAAGGTTGTGTACAACCGAGATGTGGTGTTTAGAGAGGTGAAATATGTTATTGAACCTGAGAAGATAGAGTTTGAGCTAAAGGAGGAAGAATCAAACTCTACGACAGAAGAAGAATCAAAAGATGAAGAGCCATATATTCCAGTTGTGAGAAGGTCATTTCAAGAAAGAAGGAATCCAAAAAGGTATAGTCCATCTGTTTTCTATTCAAAATTTTCTTTATCTATTATTGATGATGGTCTGAGAATTGTTAGGGAGGAAGTAGATTCAAAGGATGGTAAACTCTAGAAAGAGGCCATGGTTGATGAAATGACATCTTTGGACAAAAATGAGGCTTGGGATCTGGTGGAGTTTTTGGTTGGAAGGAAACCCATTTGAAGAAAATGAGTGTTTAAGAAGAAGATGAATGCAAAAGGTAAGGTGGAGAAATACAAAGCGCGGTTGGTAGCAAAAGGTTATTCCTAGGTTCCGGGAACTAATTTTGGTGGTATTTTTTCTCTTTTTGGTAAGGTAGCTTCTATTAGATTCATCTTATCTATTTTGCTGCTTTTTATTTTCAGGTAAAACATATGGATGTGAAGATAACATTTCTTCATGAGGATCTAGAAGAAGAGATCTACATGAAGCAACCTAAAGACTTTGTGGCGAAGGGTAAGAAAGAACTGGTATGCATGTTAAAAAAGTCTTAGTATGGGTTGAAATAGTCAACAAGGACATGGTATCAAAAAATTGATACATATATATGGGGACTTGGCTTCACCAGAAGAAAAGCAGACCACTGTGTGTATTTTAAATTAATTGGTGACCATGTCATTTATTTGGTCTTGTATGTGGATGATATCTTGCTAATTGGAAATAACAAAGAAATTATCCAGGAATTGAAGGCCTAATTGTCCTCTAAATTCCACATGAAAGACCTTGGTGTTGCATACTATATTTTGAGCATGGAAAATAAACAAGATCAGGAAAAAAGGAAGCTCTGGCTAAACCATAGAAAGTGTGCGAAGACAATACTGTAGAGGTTTAATATGAAGGATAGTAAAATGGTGAAGGTTCATATTCATGTAGGTATAAAGCTATCTGGTGAACAATGTCCCAAGACACAAGAAGAGGAAGAGGACATGTCACATGTTCCATACACAAGTGCAGTCGATAACCTGATGTATGCAGTGGTATATACTAGACCAGAAATTACACATGTAGTGGGAGTATTGAGTATGTTTATGTCAAAACCAAGGAAAGAGCTTTGGACAGCAATGAAGCACGTTTTCAGGTCTTTGAGTGGCACTAGTGATTATGGTCTATGCTTACCGAGGAAGACCAGGATTGGATAAAGTTTTGGACATTCATGGATTTGTTGATGCAAGCTGGGATGGAGATCTTGATAAGAGAAGATCTACAAGTGGGTATGTGTTTAACCTATTTGTAGGTGCGGTTAGTTGGATGAGTAAATGACAGTGTGTAGTGGCACTTTTCAGCTATAGAGGTAGAATGCATGGCATCTACTCATGCAAGAAAGGAAGTGGTTTGGTTGCAGAGATTGTGTTCAAGTATGGGGTTAGTAGAGGGAGCTATAAGGATAGACTATGGCATCCAGAGTGAAATTTTCTTGGCAAAGAAACCTTCTTATCATTCAAAGACAAAGCGCATTGATGTTCAATATCACTTTGTGAGGGATATGGTTGAGGACAGAAAGGTGTTGTTGTTAAAGGTGGACACTTTGAAGAATACTGCATATGTATTGACAAAGTTTGTGAGAATTTATAACCTTTCTTGGTGTAGAGAAACAATGGGCATTGTAAGGCTAGACTAATGACTAAGCAATCTTGTGACCCCCTGTGTGGAAAGAAAACAACAAGTGGGAGAATGTTTGGTGTGTGTTATATTCCTTCCACAACTAGCCCCACGTGTGAAACCAGGGGGTTAGAGGAGGGGCAGACAGGCATCCCTTTGTTGTGTTGGGGGGTTTGAGGGGCACAATAGCCCCCTCTATGGAGTTTGGGGCAATGCTTCGGGAAAAACAAATTGGACCCTATATTAGGTGGGTGAACCTACCCATGGTTTTGTGCATGGTTTTGGGCATGAGGGTTTTATGCCCATGGTATATATTATAGATCCAGTAAAGGGAACTATGCTTATGTTATAATCCAGGTTTAATGGATTGGGGTTTATGGATGCTTCGACATAGATATATATGTATTGTAACATTGAAAGGAATATAATGAAAAATCAATCTAGTAGTCCTGGTTTTGGGATCCAGGGGAAGAATCTTTGTGTATATCTGTTTTACCTTTTATGCTCTTGCCATTATTTGTTTTCTGATTTTTAGAATTCGTATGCAAGTAATTTATGTATAAGGTTAAAACTTACAACGTGGTCAGTGCATTTCAAAAATTGAAATTCAAAATTTAAAGTTTGGCATTGATACTCCATTTACCAGCAAATAGCTAATAACGCTGACATTCACATTGTTAGTAAAAAAATTTAGATAACCGACAATAGTGCTAATACTTTCATTATCATCGTTTTCCCCCGTTTATTACAATTTTTTTCGCTAACACTCAAATTGTCAGTGTTTCGTACAAAAATTCAAACTCAAAATAAAATGTGATAACTTGAACATTAAGTACAAAAAGGGAAACACCACTAATGTTACAAATTGTCTCGACTGACCACTATGCTCGACTTTTGTGGACATGAGACTTCAGGGTGGTTGCATCTTTACAAGAGCGATCCATAATTCGACAACACCTACCAGTTACTCCTGGAAAGCAAGAAAGTTCCATATTTTCACCTTGAGGGTGCATTGTTATGCCACATGGGATACCTCTATGTTCCTACAAGCAAGTGTGCCAAGATGATTTGGTAAGCACACTATAGTCGGGTCGCTGGACACTTCGGGGTAGACAAAACAATGGCAGTGCTAAAGAAGTATTTTTATTGGATAAACCTTCAACACGATGTTGGGAAGTACATCAAATCATGCACTGCCTGCACCATTTCCAAACCAACAATGAAGAAGCAAGAATTATATACTCTTATGCCTGCTACTAGTCAGCCTTGGGAATCCATCTCCATGGATTACATGTCAATTCTTCCTTCTATTAAGCATGGCAATGAATGCGTGTTTGTGGTCACCGACAAATTCTCTAAGATGGCCATTCTGGTGGCATGGAAGAAGCGTATCATAGCAAAAGCCACTGCTAACCTCTTCTTTGAATAAGTGTGGTAACATTTTGGGATCCCACAATCCGTTATCTTAGATTGGGACATAATATCCCTGAGTACATTTTGGTTAAGCCTCTAGTTGATGTTGGATACCAAGCTCACTAAATCCATGATCTTCCACCCCTAAAATGATGACCAAACAAAGGTCGTTAATAGGATGATCATGCATATTTTGTGCATGTACAAATCGAAGCATCCACTCACATGGGACGAAAGTCTCCCCTATGTCTAGCACATCTACAACAGAGCTCTTCATAGCTCCATTGGCGACATCTCTTTTCAAGGGGGGTTGGGATTCTAGCCACTATGTCCCATTGATGTGGCCATATCATTTGCAGCTACTCAAGTAGATTAGGCTCATGTCTAGTCTCAATCTAACCTGGCTAACAACTTCATTGACCGCATTAAACATATCTGTCAATAGGTCAATGACATATTGGATAGAGCCAATGCTAAGTACAAGCATGGTCATGATCAACATCGAGTGCCACACAAGCTCTAGGTGGGCGACAAAGTTTGGTTACATTTGCAGAACTAGCACCTCGGTGGGTCCACCACAATCTTCGTTCGCTCTAATATGGGTCATACACCATCACCAAGGGTGTAGGGGACCCACCGTTCCTTGCTCTGCACTCACTATTTAATGTGGACCAGTTGCGACCATAATTTCCTCCATCATTGGACACATCTGACGTCGCAAAGCAACTGACACAAACAGAGCTTAACCAAAGTTGCATTGAGAAGGCCACCAATTACAGGATCATGGACACACATATTAATAACACTCGCCAGTAGAGGATCCAACTACATTGATTTGTTAAAGTAGGCCAACTCCTTCACTAGGGTAAGTGGTTCACAAAGGATTAGGTTCAACAGAAATTTCCTCACCTCATGGAGGCTCTGCACGCGATGGGGACCATTTTTTCTTAAGGGAGGAGGACTGATCTAGGTGGGTATTGGTGGCCACCTACCTATTCCACCTAGACTTCCAGTTGGTTTCATTAGTTTCCTTAATTATAGCAGCCTTTATTATTTTTAACATTTTTTCTAGTCCTGAACTTCCGGAGTTGTTTTGACCCCTAAACGGTGAGATCCATAACAAGCACATGCTTGCATCAAATACTATATTACTCGAAGAGATATTTCCAATGAGGCATCGTATGTACCAAATAGAGATCATATTACTAAGTTACGACCCCGGGAAGTTGGATTCCCAACTAGCCCCAACAAGGCCAACAAACTGTTGATGTTTCATCTCCTGGGGTTAGGGTTTTGGTTGTTTAGGGTTTTCGTTTGTTCTTCAATAATAAGAAGGCCATTGAGCCTCATTGAAACATAGTTCAGAGGCATGTAGTTACCACATCTCTTCTTAGAGATAAGCTATCATCGCCTGACCTAGTTTATTTCCATTTTGGATGTAAGCATATTTCAGTTCTTTTATATTAATGAAATGAATTTGTATTTCTAATTCCTATGTTTATGTGTATATCTATATTTTGTTGCATTCCTGCATAGGCTAGATAAAAAATATCATATGAATTCGAAATTTTCAAACTCATACGCCATTAGATAGACGATTCCTTCATGAATCCAATGTCATCAACTCTGCCACCTAAGGAAAAATTTAGCCCTGAGTCCGCTAGGGTACAAAATGCTATTGTAGGAAATTTTGCATAAG
This sequence comes from Pinus taeda, assembly GCA_000404065.3. Taxonomy (NCBI): domain Eukaryota; kingdom Viridiplantae; phylum Streptophyta; class Pinopsida; order Pinales; family Pinaceae; genus Pinus; species Pinus taeda. Next base: position 62,920 of record APFE030687627.1, read on the forward strand.
GTGTGCTAAAATTATGGATTTTAGGACTTAAGAGGCTTGATCGAGCACTTAAAACACTCAATCGAGTGCTTGATTTCAAAATTCAAATACCTTGATTGAGGGTTTGAGAAACCATCGATCGAGCCCTTACAATGGTGAAATAAAGGCTCGATCTAGCTTTAAAGCTCAATCTAGCCTATAGCTTATTCTAGCTTTAAGGTTGGATTTAGCTTTAAGGCTAGATCTAGCCTATAAATAGATCTTGATTTAAGGCTAGATCTAGCTTTAAGGATTGATCAAGCCCATAGCTCCATCGAGCCTTAAGCCTCAATCAAGCCACTTTTTTTAATTCCATGCCTAGGTTGTATTGGTGGGAAATTTAAAAAGCATGGCTTGATCGAGCTCGTCACTAACCTCGGGTTACATTGTTTAAGCCCTTAACCAACTCGATTAAGTGCTCGATTGGCCCATCACTTTTTCCACTCAAACGCACCCTCTCTCACCAAAAAGTGTAACCGAGCTCCATTCTTTCACTCTTAATGCATCTAATTTTTCATGCTTAGAAATGATATAAAGATGGTTATAGTAATGCATAAGATTTTTCATTTTGAACGATAAATAATCAAGCTTTTATTACTACAATGGATTTATTTAATACATGTGAAATATGGATGAATATATATGATTTTACAATGTTTATGCAATGCATGCGAAATGAGGATCAATAGGAATGCCCTTATAATAGTTATGAATTTATGCATGTTAAATGTGGATAAATAGACATAGATTTATAAATGTGTGCTTTCATTTAATGCATTTGAAATATGGGAAAATAGGCATGCACTTATAACTAGGTGCCTTTTTATTATGTTTTGGGAAAAAAAACAACAAGATTAGTCACATTTTATAGCACTAACCTACATTGCTACATTAGAAAACACAAGAATGATTTTGTATTCAAGGGAACAAGTAGATTATTACCCATGATTTTGAATGTAAAATAAGTAGATTGTTAGTTGTGGTTTTGCAACAATAAAAAACTAGGAAACAATACCATGGTTGTGCAAATTTATTCGCATATTTTTGCATTTGTGTTAAGTGCATTAAAAGTGTGGTTTTTCAAATAATGATTAAGGGATTGCATATTTAAAAAGTTATGATTAGGTACTTGATGATGCATGCAAAGGTAAAATATTGGTTATGAATATGGCTTCTACTCTAATTTATGCATGTGCAAAAAAGTGTTTACTGGCGAAGTGGCATAATGCATGGAACATTATTAATGATTTTGACATGATAACATGTAGAGATTGAATATTTGAGATTTTGATTCTCTCACTTTATTTAATTGATGAAAAAATCATAATCTTTTGGGTTTTGATAAATTGATATTTTGGATAATCTCGGTGTTAGAGTTCACTGACTATAGTGGTTGCGGGAAAGAATCATGACTTTCACAAAGAATGGAGAGAGAGTTTCTATACTAACCTTTTTTTGAACAATTCAAATATGGATTATAAGTAATACTATTGCAGGAAATAAGGTCATTATGTATCACTATTGTTGTATGTAGAGTGGAATATCATTAATAGTAGTTTACAATGGGTAACTTACTATAATAAACAATTGTGCAGGAAGACATTGTGCTTGAAGAACTGTCATGTCTCTCAGTTCACTCATGAATTTTATTTTTATTTTTATTTTTTCTATTCACGCTTCCCACATTCATTTATGTGTGATCTAATTTAATGAAGGGTTTGAATATATAAATCAGTTACCTCCCCCTAAATGACAACATAACTGATATTAAATAACCACATTTACACAAGCTTTGAAACCCTCCTTATTTAAGTTAATTTTTTTAATAACTTCTCCACCCAACTACATTGGTTAATAGAATCATGGTCTTATAAGACCCCTACCTTAAAGGTGGTAAGCGAAAAATCTTCCATCATTGATATTTTGTATATATATAATTATGCAACCCATCCATTAACGCTTAACTCGGCGTCCCTTAGGATAATGATATGGCTCCACCATTTACTAGGTTGCATCCTTATCTTTTATGTTATTCTATCTATTCCTTAGGTTGGGAACACTCCTACTGTACCTACCATGGTTACTTAACTATTCCTTAGGTTGGGAACACTCCTACTGTACCTACCATGGTTACTTAACTGTTATGGTAATCCCTTTTTTCTTATCATACTCTAAACATTGTGAACTTTATATCAACACCCATGTTCAGCCCAATCCAGAATACGCCTGGAGAACTGCGTGGCGAGTGTCTCTCTACCGAGACTCCATGATGGAATTACCCCTGTTCAGCGTTGCCAGAACACTGATCCGAACCCAGGAGTTATATCAACGATTCATCGCATTCAAAATACACTATCATGCTATGCAGTTGTATTGTCAGCGCCCAACAATGATAATTTTCCACGTTGGATCAGATCACATGGGTGTAATATGAATCCTGAAGAGACCTGTCGGCTAAAATCTGATAATATTCTTGAGTGATTCAATTGAAACCCTAACCCTGATTCGAAGTAATTCGAAAAGAAATTTCCACGTTTTGCCTTGGTTCAAAGCTCTTTATATTACCCACAACTCCCTCATTGCTTCAAGGTCACTTGCAATGCTCGCCATTTGGCGAATAGTTGGAAACCCCACCTATTTCCCTGAATATTTTCTTGGAAAGAGCGTTTTGTTCATTTTATAGAGTTTTCGCTTCTGGAAGTGGTCTTTTATACCTATTCTTGCAGCTCTATGCCCGGCTTCACCCAGAAATGCAATATCTTTCGACTTCTGAAGGTTTCACTAGTTTCACATATTTCTCTATTTACATTTATACTAAGCACTGGATGATCCCAGTGTTCGAGGGTTTAAGGCACGACACCTTGTTCGGTAGTAAGTTCTTCAACGATCATTCAACCTCAATAGCTCCATTCGTAAGTACTACAACTTTGTTTTTCGTTTTGACATTTTTAACTCAGAGTTCTCCATTGATATTTCATGTGCTTTGTGTTCCATGATTAACCATACATTTATTATGTCTTAGGTGGAAACAGAGCAGTGTGTGGCTGCAAACAGGTAATATCGTATTTCACTGCTATTTAATAAGGTCACTTACTCTATTTGATTCTTTCCCTGCTCCGTGTATGATTCTAAGTTTGAATCCTCATTTTCTTTTCTGTACGGGTACTCCTGTACTTATGGTGGCCTACCGGCTTTTTTTCCTTTTCCTCACGCTACGACTAGGGTTCTTCCTCACATTTGAACTTTCATATCACAGGTCGATGCGTCACGCTCTTTATGATCCAGGTGTCTAGTTCGTGAAATATTTCACTGTGGACCCAAGTCACTTAGGAAAGAATTTTCGCTAGATAGGGCTTAATTGGGCAAACCAAGTTTTGCTCCTGTGTTTTTATTTCGACATATAACTTTCAGTCCTCGACCATTGTTGCAGTAGTCAGATTATTGTTTCACTTATACTATTAACTGATATTTTGACTTCTATGGCATAATTTTTTGTTGATAACATAATAATTAGTATGCCACCCATGGTATACAACTGTAAATGTTAACCCTCGACACAACATGAATTTCTGAGTAAAATAATGTTATCCATATTAATCTTTACTACTAGTTTTGACATTCTTATAATTATGAATTGTAGTGGACATATTGTCTTTTTGCGTTCCTTATCTTGCTACAATATTATGCATATGTATACGGACTGTACCTCGAGTGATATTGCCTATCAATAGTAATATAACTTTCCATATTTCCTCACACCTATGATGCCCTGAGTCGTGTCATTAAATCTTTCTTCCACCTACTTAACCTTTAAGTGCAATAAGTTGACTGTTGTGCCCAAAGCTTTATTCTTACACTGGTTCAATCCTTGGTGCTCAACTACTTCAACACCTATGGAGTCAAGTTCTGGAGGCTCCACTCGACTGGTTCAAACTCTTTTTGCCAGTTCCACATACAATTTGGGAGGACAAGTGAAAGAGGCAGCTTAGGAATAAAAGCTTATGAGAGTTAGGATTATTGTATTTAATGAGAGGATTGATTATTGAAAGGGCTATTTGAGGTACATAAATTAGGGGTCCTGGTTTCTTAATGGGAGGCCTCATTGAGGTTGGGCCATAGCTCGCTCGTGTCAAGCTTCTCCAGGGTGAGGAAGGACGGAGTTCAAAGACACCCATAACGTAATTGGCCCAATAAGGTGGCTTCGTATCAACGAAAGTTCCACGCAGTATCTGTCACTTCGTAATGAAAACCCCACCATCCATTCGTTCATCTATAGGGTGGCAATTGGTAATAGCACAACAGATAAATAATTGAGTGATTTCCACCCCCGTGTAATTCAAAACTAAGTTATCATAGGATAGTAAACTATTAATATATTGGGTAACACAATATATTTTTATTTCAAGATACCCACCTCATAATTTCATTTCCCTTACATAACAGCTTTCTGAAACATTCCCTTTAATATATATCAGAACTTCTGATTTTCTCCTAACAATCAATACGAATTCTGGTCGTTCTAAATATTTAAACTTGTATTTTTTACTTCAACCTAGTCATCGCTATAAGATTTAATAATAATTTAACTAATAATAGTTCGTTTGTAGGGGATCTTTACTAATTCTCATCCCGGATTCACATAGAATTATATCCACATAACTAAAATAATTAGTCAAACTCTTTACTGAATAATCTAGTTTGTTTTGTCTCGTTATCAATTCGGAATTTCCACTTTCTCTAACGTCTAATCACTAATAAAGACAGGACATACAAGTTAAATCATGAAGTTCTTAATATAATACATACCAACACAGTCGAATGACATAAAATTTCATAACGTAGTTATTCAAACCCAGATAGCTAGTAGAGTGTCACTTGGGGAAATCGTACAACTCCACCCAACCTTAGAATTCATTCCCTCCAGTTCACTCCCGACCTGAGAGTACTTGCCCAGGATTTAATAAACTCTGGTTTATTCCTTCATAGGTATTTAATACAATCTTGATAAGTTTTTCTGTAGAGACATCTTGCTTTTGCGGATCATTTATCCACTTACTTAGGCTTTTCCATAAAATCCCGTCTTTTTCTCGTGCAATACTTTTAGTCTTTTCTAATCTTAGCATCTTTCTCCATCTAAGCAACTTAATGGATCTTTCTCTCCCATCTATTAAGTTTATCTAGAATTTATTCTAGAACACTTATCATGAAATGATTATCAAATCCCATTTATCAATGAGATTTTATCTTTATTTTATTTCGGCAAGAATCTTGTCTCTAGGCATTTCATTTCCCAGTACATGCATCTCATATATTTATTTATTAATAATTAAACATTTACATAATTAAATCAATATTCCTTTTTTTTTTTGGCATTTTTCGCCATTTTTTTCTAACCCAACATAGTCTAGCCAAAGTGATTTTTACTGTAATAGAAGGATATTACATTCTTCTCCCCTTTTATTAACAGAGTTCTCGGTGTCCGTTGTCCCATTCCTTTTCCCTAAACTTTTTGAGGTAACTTTTCCTTTTTCATGGTTTTGTTCTCTTGTAGTATCTTCAAAATAAATGCTCTCATCCGAAAGCTGTTCCCAGTTCCGAAATACCACTAGAGTTTTACCAAAAGATCTTCCTCGTCATTATCTGTGACAATTTCCAATCTGTCCGTTGGAAATTATCATGTATTTCTTTGGTAAGTAGTTGAATACATGAAAACACTACAACTTTAAAAATGACTAGAAAATATTGATTGGTATGCTACAATGGAAATTCTGTTGATTTGGGGCAATCTTTGTATTATGTGAAATCCCTTAGCATGGTCAAAGAGATTTCATCCTCTCTTAACAAAACTTCATTTTCTCATAGCCAAAAGGCATATGCTTCCTCTTTTTCATTGTTTATCTCTTACAATCATGTTGTTTCTCTTGGATTGACGACTTAATTAGGACACACCCATTATTTCATATTCATTACATCCCCTTTCTCCATCATGGATGTTAAAGATACATATGTGTTATAATTTTCACCTGCATCCAACACACTATTCACACACAACCAATAAGATCAGTACCATTAGTATATATTGATTTAATAGACTTGAGGCCCTACACAATACCATAAATATGGATTCTTTACAAATTTCCAGATACACAATTGTATCTTGGTTTTCACATTGCTCATGGTAACATAACAATTAGCAAGGATATGTTTGTAGCATGTTATAATTTAACTATGTTTTTATCACTTGTGCAGCTACTATTTTAGCTATTTTGATGTTGAATTTTTAGGTTATGATCGCAATAACCAGCCAATGGACTCAACTATGTCAATTTTTAACTGTTCATTGTTACCCATGTCGGTGGTCAACCCGTATTCCATGGTTCACCATTTATCAGTATCAGTTATGTTTTTGAAATTCTGGATGGATAATCCATTAGGGGAATTTTCAGGTCTAAAGTGGGCCTCCTAAAGAAATTATAAAATAATAGTGGAAATAATAAAATAAGATTAGGTTACATATCAAATTTTAGAGGGAAAAAATAAAAAACTAAATTTTCAACTTATCTCCATGGGTTTACCCAAATTTCGAGCAGCAACGCTCGTTGGATGAAAAATTTGATTTCTCATCCAAGGATTACCTATGTTGCATACTTTTGATGTAACCTATTACACGAAAAATGAGAAATACACGAAAAACGTGATTGCAATAACATTTTTTCATGTAATTCTCATTTTTTCGTGTAGCAAGGTCCATTGAAAGTATGCAAAATGGGTACTACTTGGATGAGGAATTAAATTTTTCATCCAACTAGTACTTCTACTTGAAATTTCAGTAAAACCTTAAGGAAATAAGTTGAAAATATGAGTTGAAAAAGTAGTTTTGTTATTTTTTTTAATTTTTTAACCTTTTTGCTTTTTACTCCAAAAATGGTGAATCACCTCCCATGGTTGACATCATCACCTTGAATCCTAGTGGTTCTTATAATCTTTATTTTGGTTGTACATTTTCCTTAGTAGGCCCATTTTAGACCTCAAAATTCCCCTAATGTTTTCTGCTTAGCATGTATCTTCATTCTTTTGTTATGTTCCTCTTCTAGTACCCTTGTATACGTACTGAAGAAATTCTTCTTAATTTTCACGTACATGAAAGAGTCATTTTATGCATTCAACAAGATCAATACATTAGTATAGTATTATAGTAATACTAAAATTCTTTGATATATTAATTCATAACTATGCCCCTGGTATGGTCTCCTGCTTATTTTAAACTATAAGATATTGATTTCTCAATGTAATTTGGAATAGTTAGCTTCCCAATTTTGTTTATACTCCTTACAAAAGGGTAATAAAAATTAATGTAACATTTTCAACATTCAATTTGATGTCTTTATTTTGATATCACGATATCAATTTTGCATTTGTTATATACATACTTGCAGGAACAATCTATAGTCTTTGACATTCTCATGATGATTTTATGATTTATTAATATGACTCCTAAGTGCATTTATCAAGCCTAATCTAATTTGTTTCACTTGCTCCTAACAGTATGAGGAACCCAAGATAAAATAGTTTACAATATATATCAACATAGACTGTTAGGGTTATCTTATCATCTCTATGTTCTTTTCCAACAAAACGTTTCTACACAATCTACTATGTGTTTTCCCCTGATCCGCTCGTCCACTATTTTATTTAGATTTACTCGTTAAGTTTTCCAAAATGGACAATATCTCATGTTCTCCGGGGAAGATTATGAACAACCTAATTTGGTGATAATTCAATAAATCTTCTTCCCTTGCACTTATAGGGTGTATATAGTGGGTGTTTCTATATCCTAAAAACATGCATAAAAGTTCTGATGAATTGTTTACTTTTATTCTGGGTGATGAACCTTATGTGGTTTCTCAATTACATGGAGATAATATCTAATCATTTAATTCTACATTTTACTCTACAAAACTATCTTCAATTTTACCAAGTTTGTTTAACCCTTAACATACATCCTTCCTCATATCACACTTGGCATATATCTTTGGACTATATCATTTTTATAATTCTCTGGAATACTGAGATGTCAATATCTCTGCATGCTAGCAATAATCTTTTATCCTATGAATAAAATGATAGCGTTAGTAATGTTTTCTTGTTTGACCAATGGAGATACTATATCCTTGAACTTGATTGTCTTATTCTCAAGTTTTAATCTTTAATATGCTTACCTTAAAGCATATTACTGGCATTAGAGTTCACTTATATTTAACTATTTTAGTGAATTTAGAGTTTGTGTAACGAATTTCTTAAGACTATGTGGTCAAAATCAGATTGGAGGGAATTGTATTCCAATTAGCTCTTATCTCTCATTGTATATTTGAGTATCTCATGAGTATATTCTTAATAGGGTATCTTAATTGATGTTGGTAGGTTCACATTACCTTTCATCGACCCCTACCCTACCTGATAGGGAACATGATTTTGATGCCACTTTTTGATGCCACTATGTATGTGCATATATTTAATATTGTTATTTTGATCTGATAAAAATTTAAATTCTTTCTTATCTATCTTCAGAGGCATGATAATGACTTCTAGAAAATTACATGGTTCTCCCATCCTACCCACAATACTTTTCTCAATTGTTTATAACAATACTTTGTATCGATTTCTAATTCTCGGTCATATCTTTCTACTTTATTCCTCTAGAAAACCTATAATGATCTTCCTCTGAACGATAATTCCTTTTTTTTTATAGATAGAATTGATTATGCATCCATGGCATATTCCAATATTATTTCCTCTAGCAGAGGTCCTCTTTAAGATGCAAAATTTCTGCCCATCATCACTGATTTAAGTGTCTTTCTCTGCTTTTTATTTTTATATATATTACTTTACTTATCCTAACTGATCATCTCAACCCTTCTTTGTACTGTAAGAATTAATAACTTGGTATGGGGCGTACACTTTTAATCACTTTATATTAAAATTTAGCAATATATCGATATTTTTATATATTGAAAATAGAAACAGACCACTCCCTTAACCCTAGTACAACTGCAATGTTGTCTCGACCATTGATCAAATCCACTCTTACCCTCACACAAGGTAATCAGGCAGAATCCTTTAGTTTCAGAAATAATAGTGGTTATCACCTTAGGATTTTTTTTTTTAATCTATTTAATAGAAGAAGACCAGGAGTAGTAGGTGCAACATTCATATTTATGCTCTAATTTGTCACATGTTTTTTTTAACTTTATCTCACAAGTTTTTTACAGAAATTATTTTAAAAAATATAAGAATTAGACATTCATATTTATGCTTTAATTTGTCACATTTTTTTTTTTTAAACTTTATCTCACAAGTCCTTTTCCGAAATTATTTAAAAAATATAAGAATTATACACAATTAGAATAATTAGAAATGATTATTTTTTTAATTTTATTTTTTTAGAGTCGATATAAAATATTATTTTGTATTGAAATATAAATATTTTATTTATAGTTGAGAGTAAGAGTGAATATATTTACCACATTTTCTAACAGAGTAAACTATAACTTACATTATTTTATTATTTAGAAAATTTTTATTTTTATTTTACAAGATACACGTGTCTAGTAGTAGAATGAGCTAAGTGATAATATCCCTTCTTTTTTACTTTTAGTTAATTTCTATTTTTTCAAGTTGATATAAAATTATGTTATTTCAAATGAACATCAAAATATTTTTTTATTTATAGTATGTGGTGAGAACAAAACATTTGTATCACATAATTTCTCTGCTGTAATGTCAAATAGAATAGAGTGAAAGTGATGGTGAAATTATTGATATTTTATAATGTTTTTAATTGAAATTAACCAAATAATTATATTTGATTTTGTTTTAATTATAGTAATATTGTTTTTTATTTAGAAAATATATTATTTTATTTAAAAAAAATGTGTCAATAAAATTTTTATATAAAACTTTGTAGAATGTATTTCTAAAACACACCAAAAATTAAAAAATTAAAAAAAACATTCATTTTATAAAAAAAATATTCAAAATAAAATTTATTTTTTTTAAATTAAATATTTTTTTTATAATTTTTAAAATAATTAAATTTATATTAGTAATAATAACAACATTAATATAATTTTCCATAAAATTTTAGGTAGAAGGTGATGGATGCTGTATTAAAACAGACTTAATATAAACTCAAAGATTCAATTCCATTCATTAAACCTAAAATCCTTACTTGCAGTGATGTGGAAGCCTCATTGAGTGAAAACATTTAAATTAAAACAAAATGTTGCCGCGGACATCCGTAGGTTTTCACTGATATGCGCTGAGACAACTAGAATGAGAAATATAATTTATATAAAATTTTGACGATAATATTTAAGAAAAATGGAAACAGAAAAATATTTTATTTAGAATGTGAGGTTTTTAAAGTTAGTCTGGAAAATTATGCAGATATGTTGGAAGCTAGTTTTTAGGATAATTTATTTAGCCAGGGTTTGTCTAGAAGCTTAGAGCATGGGTTTGTCTATAAGTTCAGAGCATTTATTTTGAACCTTAACAAAAAAACCAAATACATCATACAGATGAAAAAGCAATCTGTCCCCAGACTATCTTTAGTTTTTTAAAGCTTAAAATAATTTTTTCCTTTCTTCTTTCATACAAAATTCCCACAGTCAAAAACAAAATTGGTATTAGAACTTCATGAGACATTCATAGAGGATGGATGATACATGTACCGCTGCACTTTAAATAGTAATAATAATATATTTTTAAGGGAGCTGTCAAGTTACAAATTGGTATTAGACTTTTTGTTTATCGGAGGGAGAGTTTATCCTGATGTAAATAGTTACCTCTTGAAAAAATACATTTTTCTAAATCATTGAAACCATACATTTTTCTAAATCATTAAAACCATTCGAACTGTATTGAAAGGCGGTGCGATTTTATATTATAGTCTCCATGAAATCTGATCCGCCTCTTCTTCTCAGTGTGCACAATTGTTGTAAGCCATCAGTGTCGTAGTAGTGGTGGGGTCTCAACAAAATGCCATGCTGCATTTCAAGCAACCCCAACCAGACATTACTTTCTGTCGAGGCGCGACACCCATGGCGGTCGCAATGCATTTAATCGGGTTTCTGCGCCCTTTCATCACTGAGACACAATGGCGAGTTCTATGCATCTTAAGAGGCTTCCTCACAGGCCAGACCTGTATGGAACATTGAAATTTCTCACGGGAGAGGTCTATGGAACATTGAACTTTTTCACCGCCCAGACCTGTAGACCGCATAACGTTCAATAGCCAACAGTTGAAAAAAAAAAAAAGCGCTGAATGGAGTTATCATCAGATCGTGGTCACCATGCTGTCACCCGATCCGCTAAAGAGCAACCCGTCCTGCCGCACGACGAAAATTTTATAAGGAAAATATTTTTTAATTAACTTTATAAATAAAGAAAAAAATTAATTAATTATTTAGTTTGATTTATTTTTGTATTGAAATTTATATTATTTTTATCAAGATTTAATATGTTTTAATATAATTAAAATATTTATAAAAATTATACATTATTTTTTATTAATTTTATAATAATAAAATAAATATTATAAAAAAGCCATAGATATAAAATATATATATATAACATTATATTTAAATATTATATCATATTCACAAAAATTAAACACAAAATTAATTATAGTCCCATAGTGTAAATTTTTTTAATAATGGTTTTAAACAATATATTACTATTAATTTGAATAATAAAAATTTATCTTAAAGTATGTTATTTTTTTGCAAAGAAACTGTATTGGAAAAAATGTTGGCAGTTTAATTAACTTGTACTTATTTTTACACATTCTTCAAAAATGTGCACCAAAAACCTCATTACAATTGTCTTCTTAACATAGTGATGAAGGAAAATTCACCTCTTCTTGTAATGCACACTTCCAGGCACCTGCAATCTCAACTTTATATATGAGGTCAGAAACATCAAATGACACCATATGTAAAACATGCTCAGAGCCAAAGTTTTATTCCTAATAACTAACACTCATTTAATGACATTCTGAATTACTTTTTAAATAAGATAATATAACTCTCATCTCTCTAGCAATTCACACAAAATGCTCCACTTCAATGAGTTCATGCAAACTCAAATTAAAGTTTTCATGCAAACTCAAAGCATGTAATATAACACAATACAAGGAGTCATACACAGAGCCTTTGGCAAATTTGTGTTTCCATTAACAAAGAAAAGTTGTACATGCATAACCTCACAATCATACATTTCTCTCTTGGCCCAATTCCACATTCATTTGGCCATTAGTTGTCATTTCTGATAGGTTTACAATAAGTAGAATTAAGAAATGCAATAGATTTTCTAAATATTAAAAGTACTCCGTAAATCCCCCATAAATCATGCCATAACTGAAATTTTCCTAAATCCTAAAATAACTTCATAAATCATCAATAAATCACTCCATAAATCTTATTTTTCTAAATTCTAAAATCACTCAATCTATCCCTAGAATCTATCACGCTTTTCAAGGTAGATTTGTTTTTTCCTTATGGAGAAAATATCACCTATATATCCATCGATTTTATAAAACTATGACTCATTAATTCTAAAACTCATAAAATATACCAACTTGGAAAATACAATGTATTTACATATAGAAGAATATAAATTCTTCTAAAATTAAAGACCCCATTTTTAATCTTTTTCACATCGAAGATTTAATGGCCTGGAAGCTCTAATGCTTTTACATCACTCCCAAGGCATAAATAATTCACGACATCCTAGTCATGTGTCATTAACTTTTGAAGCCTCCTAGATCCCACTTTTGCATTATAGTTGGTCAACCATCTCATCATGTTGTTGTTCAATTGCTTCATCTTTTGTCGCCCTTCTTTCTCCTAGTCTCCAAATATTATATTGTAGTCTTCCATTTACCTTGATGATGATCTATTGTACAGTGAATTTCCGTCTACTGTTGACTACCTTCTTCACATTAGTGTACCTTTTCCTGGGTACTTTCATCATCAACCTTGTCAATTTCTCAATTTCCATGTCCAACCAGTCCTTACTTTGCCAGAAGTTACCACTGTTGTTGTCCGCTATTTGCATCATTCTTTCCTCTTCTGTGTCACTATTGTGTGACACTTTAATTTTCTTCTTCTCTTCATCTGAGTGTTTCTCATTCACATCTCTTTCTAAAAATTTCTCTAGAAACCTCATTTCATCTTCCCCTAGAACAAAAATCAAGTTTTTTCCATTTTCTTCTATATCTGTGATAGTGTTTAATGATTGTGCCCCTTCATTCTTTGTGTAACCTGCAAAGGCACACAAATTGTTATTGTCAAAATCATAAGGCATTCTGGCCTCATTTGATGCTTTTGGAATCATTCCTCCATGGTCATCACCACCATCCTCACCAAGGATTTCTCCATGCTCACGTTCACATATGTGAATTGTTTCCTCATACTTAGCTACCCCGAGTTCTTCCTTCAACCTTTCAAAACTTGTCATAGTTGTGTTTTCTTCATTATATGGCTTTGGGTTATTTAACCTAAAAACTCAAATTCTGCTGCAAATTTCCCATGTTTATTTTGTTGTAGTCCTTCATAGTGTTTTCACAATTCCTTGTACTTCATTAGTAGAAGTGTTTCCAAGCCAACTCTCTATTCTCTGCACCTTCTCATCCTTTTATTTTCCAAGGACTGTTCCTTATTCTAGTTCACAAACGCAAACCTCCATCTCCTCCACCTTGAGTTCTATTTTCCTTTGCTGAATACTTAACTTGCATTTAAGCTTCACCTACAACCTATGCCACTTCACCTTTTTCGGTAGCACCCATCCACACCTTTGGTCTTTAACATCTTTTTTGTAGTAACTCCATAAGTACATCTAACCCCGCCTTCACCTCAACCATATATTTCTCAAATTATCCATTCTTCATCTTCCTCATGCCAACTACTTTAGCATTTTATTTAAATTGATTATGACTTCGCATTGAACCCTTGACATGACTATCAATAGACACTGTCACTTCCTTATTTCATGAACTCTCCTTTCTAACTTGTGAATTGCACTGTAGTCAACACCTCACCAAGCTATCTTCTCTAAACTTGGCCAATGGTTCACTTCACTTGAACCTTCTTTCTGAGCGCTCCTTGCTCTCTTCATTGTTGCATATACCTTACTCACTTACAGAGAACTTTCTTTTTTCCTCTTCCTCTTCAACAATTCATCTTGTTGTTGGGTTATGTCACAATTCCTTCTCTTGAGAACTTTGCATGCTCCCTCTTCCTCTGTCACAACTACACTTGCTATAATGGCTAAAATCTACAACTTTCCTTCTCCACTACCTACAAACACAAATTCTTTATGACAAAAATTAATATAAAACATAATCATATCCATATCTAACTCTCTTCTATGAAGAGCTAACCAACTCTGATATCACTTGATGCAGGAAAAATCACCTCTTCCTACAATGCCCACTTCTAGGCACCTGCAATCTTAACATAATATATGACCAAGCTAAGTATGCAATATTACCCATATGTAAAACATGCTCATAACAAAAGTTTTATTCCTAATAGCCAATGCTAATTTAATCACATCCCCAATTACTTTTAAATAAGATAATATAACTCTCACCTCTCTAACAATCACACAAATTTCCCCACTTCAATGAGTTAATGCAAACTCAAATTATTGATTTCATGAAAAGTCGAAGCATTTAGCATAACGCAATATAATACAAGGATTCATACAAAAAACCTTTGTCAAAACTTAATTTTCATTAATAAAGAAAAGTTGTACATGCATAACCTCACAATCATACATTTGCCTCTTGGCTCGATTTCACATTCATTTGGCCATTAGTTCTCATTGCCCATAGGTTTATAATAAGTATAATTAAGAAATGCAATAGCTTTTATAATCCTAAAACTAATTCATAAATCACTCCATAACTTAGATTTTCCTAAATCCTACAATTATTCCATAAATTGATGCAGGAGCATCTAGCAATCTTCATTAAACGAGGAATCCAAAGCGGAGCAAGGAGGAGGATGTGGACCATCGAGCTAAACAGGGGACAAATTCTGTTTAAAACAGAGTAAATGATGGAATGGATAAAAGTCTCGAAAAGACTTGAATTAATGTAATATGCCATATAGTGAGCTGTAGAGAGAATAAAGGGATTTGTTGAGTGATTGTGGGAAGAAATCGTGCATCTTAAATGATCCATGACTGTTGTAATCTCTTATAAAAAGAGAATCTATGTGTGTGAGAGAGACATGAGAGAAATAAATAACAATTTGTAAACAGAGTGTTCAAAATGTAGTCGAGAGGAGGACTCGTTCTAAGGCTGAAATGCCTTAGATCTGTAATCATATCATGTTAATATAAAAGTGTGCTTTGCGTTGATATTGTGTGCGCTTGTGTGTTATCGTATAGATAGTCTGAATGTTCAGTGTTGAAGGTTTTGATCAACCATCGATCACTAAAGGATCGATGGTGATCCAAAGATATTGATTAACTATTTATATGAATGTCGTGTGTGAAATGGAATGTGGCAGATTCGTGCTTAAGCACAAAATCCATCAAATGGCGGACAAATGTGTTAGGGTCCCACCCTAACCCCCTTATCTATGTAATGGGACCACGTCATAGTTAAGAGTCAATAAAGCCCAT